>JAODKF010000053.1:6587559-6615555 GCA_026779585.1 Mormyrus proboscirostris | reverse complement strand
AGGGAGAGACACGGCTGATAGTCCCCTAGAACGGGAGGGAGAGGCACGTCTGATAATCCCCTAGAACGGGAGGGAGATGCATGGCTAATAATCCCCTAGAACGGGAGGGAGAGGCACGATTGATAATCCTCTAAAATAGTAGAGAGAGCCACATCTGATAATCCCCTAGAGCGGGAGGGAGAGACACGTCTGATAATCCCCTAGAACGGGAGGGAGAGACACGGTTGATAATCCCCTATAGTGGGAGGGAGAGGCACGGCTAATAATCCCCTAGAACAGGAAGGAGAGGCACGCCTGATAATCCCCTAGAACAGGAGAGAGAGGCACAGTTGATAATCCCCTAGAACGGGAAGGAGAGGCATGCCTGATAATCCCCTAGAACGGGAAGGAGTGACACGGCTGATAATCCCCTAGAATGGGAGGGCGAGACACGCCTGATAATCCCCTACAGCGGGAGGGAGAGGCATGGCTGATAATCCCCTAGAGCAGGAGGGAGAGGCACGTATAGAAATGAGGGAAAAACACAAACTCTGGAATGATTTTTTTTTTTTTTGCTTTGCACAGGAGATCAACACCAGTGCTCAGAGGATTCAGTGAGACGCACCTGGCCGACTTTCAGCTGGCTCTGATGATGCCGGTATATTTAATGCACTCTGCGTTTGTTCCTCACAAGGGCATGACAGCAAAGAATATTTTGAAATATCTTGAATTCTTGATGGTATACAGAGGATGTAACCTGCTACATACTGGCTACGGTGGACTCTGAGGTGTCTGCATTGTCTGAGCCTGTGTGTCTTCAGCCACTGACTGTAACCCTAAGATGTTTTAGATCTTGCTTTAGTCCCATCACAGCTTGTCAACAGAGACTCGATGGTGGGAAGGCCTGTAGCATTCAAGGATGTACCTGAATGCAAATACATTTTCCGGAAATACACAGATAATATGTTGCAAAAAGATATTTATTTCTACCCTAAGTCTCACATTATTATTCAAAAAAGGTCACATCTATGTTTCTTCAAATTGATATAAATGCCCATTCTGTTTCAAACACGTCACTTTGATTTTACTATCTAATCCTTTAATTTACTGGAAGTTATTTAAAAGAGATTCTGTAGTCGACCCACCATACTGAGTACACAACAAGCAGCGGGCTGAGAAGTGACCTTTCCCGGCCGTCACTCTGGAAACCTTGCACGGGGACGGGGGCAGTGTCACGTGCAGGTTTCTTTCAAGCCCCTATACAAACCCAAACCTCTAAACCAATACATCACTTCTTGTTTTTAGCTGTATGTGTTAATGCCTTCTTTAAACAATGGTTTCCTGGTTGAAAGGGCGGTGGACTTCAGACTGTTCATAAAACTTAGCTTAGTTAAGGCACAACAATTGTATTGCCAATTAATCTTAGGTTAGAAAATACAATTTTAACGGGATATCCGGTATAAACCACACTCACTTCCTGTCTTTTATTTGAATACAGACAGATAATTTTGCTGGTTAAACAGATACAGATACAGATATTGATGTTACTGTGCACCTCTAGTAAGAAATGATATATTCAGCCATTTTCATGATTCTTCATAGAGTTTCAAACTGTTATTCTTGCCTCCAATCACCCTGTGAGGAAATCACACGTCGGTAAGTATGACATAAATGGCCACTTGAGCTAAACATCCTCCCCAAGAGCAGGTCCAAACCGATAATAGCATCACTAAATGACTGCAGAGCATTGCAACTTGTCTTAAGAGTACAAATACATTCCTATATAGACTACTCCAGATAAGCATACGTGTATCTCCCACTTCCCCTAGTTAAAGTCCTTGCTGTTATATTCTAATAGAAATGGGGAAATTTACTTGCTGAAAGACATTAACACAATAAAAATGGCGATGTGTCCTTGTGTCAGTTTCAGTCAGAGAATCAAGGAGTAAGACTGCAAGTGTGTCAGTCTCAGTCAGAGTCAGCGGGAGTAAGATAACAAGTTAAGTGTGTCAGTCTAAGTCAGAGACAGTGTTTGTAAGATAGCAAGTGTATCAGTCTCTGTCAGAGAAACAGGGATAAAAACAACAAGTGTGTCATTCACAGTCAGAGAAACGGGGTGTAAGACAGCAAGTGTGTCAGTCTCAGTCAGAGTCAGCGGGAGTAAGATAACAAGCTAAGTGTGTCAGTCTCAGTCAGAGACAGTGGTTGTAAGATAGCAAGTGTATCAGTCTCTGTCAGAGAAACAGGGATAAAAACAACAAGTGTGTCATTCACAGTCAGAGAAACGGGGTGTAAGACAGCAAGTGTGTCAGTCTCAGTCAGAGTCAGCGGGAGTAAGATAACAAGCTAAGTGTGTCAGTCTCAGTCAGAGACAGTGGTTGTAAGATAACAGGGATAAAAACAACAAGTGTGTCATTCACAGTCAGAGAAACAGGGTGTAAGACAGCAAGTGCATCAGCCTCAGTCAGAGACAAAGGGAGTTAGATAGCAAGCAAAGTTTCTCTGTCTCAGTCACTGACAGAGGGTGTAAGACAGCAAGTGTGTCAGCATCAGTCAGAGACACAGGGAGTAAGACAGCAAACTGTCTGAATACACAAGCACCATCTAATGTTTGATTTGATTTTGGACTGGCACCTGTATTGACCTTCAGCAAACTGCCATGTTTAACATTTTCTTCATTCGGCTTCCAGTAGCAGCGATTATTATCTCTCCCTCTGCGTCACGTTCTCTCTGTCGGTCTTACCATTCTTGCTTCTCTCTTTTTCTCTTCCCTCCCTCCCTCCTTTCCTCCCTCCCTCCCTCAGAGCCCTGCATAAGCACTGCAGCATTGCCGTAGCTGCAGCCCCGCTGGACCAGCCCGTGATCTGTGATTCGCGACTCATCGACTGAATGATCCTGCTTCCAGGAAGCCTGTGACATTTTGCCAGTGCGACTCCAGGTGCATCAGGTAAACTGAACATTAGATTTGTGGATTTGGAGATTATCTAACCACAAATACAAAAAAATATCCACAAGCCC
This sequence comes from Mormyrus proboscirostris, assembly GCA_026779585.1. Classification (NCBI taxonomy): domain Eukaryota; kingdom Metazoa; phylum Chordata; class Actinopteri; order Osteoglossiformes; family Mormyridae; genus Mormyrus; species Mormyrus proboscirostris. The sequence goes on along the minus strand of JAODKF010000053.1, from coordinate 6,612,558 downwards.
CAGAGGTTATGTAGCTAATATTTTTCATAAACATAGAATCATATACACCTTCAGTCAAACGTTCTTGCACATCACTGGTTTCTAGCACTTTTCCATTTATTTCATAAACTGCAGATTTTTTATTCTTGATAAGCATCGGAAAGTCAAGTGAACAACTATAAATGAAAACATAAGTCGAATAAAACAAGTTTCCTTTATAACATGGAGAGTATGTAACACTGCACGTCTGACACCCTATTAACTGGTTGTGTGGTGAAGGCAGAGTCAAATTCAAGCCTGTGCTTTAACTTTAGTTAAACTAGTTAAGGGTTCTCATCCCATGAAAGAGAGTAGTGTTTAAAGTGGCTTGTAGAAAGGATGCCTCAAATTTTCTGCTGTTATAACTGCTAGAGGAGGTTAGGTTGATGAATCAAAGACATGACATTACTAAAGGTGCTCATATTGTGAACATACTGCAAATTTATTTGCTAGCAAAGAATATTGCATGTATTCTTAATAAATGTTAAGTGAGTAACATGCAAATGTAGAAAATCTTATTGTATTCGAAAACCTCTGACTGGTGGTGTAGATGTTAATGTACATTTGTGCAAAGCAACATACAAGCAGGATTCACAATAAGAATACAACCGTCAACGGGCCAGCTAAGCCCAAGGTGGAACTTCCAATAAATGACCTCTAGTAAGTGCAAATCTGCAATGGCTCAAGAGCTATACAACGCATCACAAATCAGCATAAGAACCATTGTAAGCGGAGAAGAGTCATTGAAATCACTAGGTTTTATTAAATTCAAGGGCATCCCTTGTAGTCAAAGACTGTAGCTAAGGGATCTCTGATGAAGAGGGAGCAGGTCAGTGATTGGGTGAGCCAGGTCAGGTGTCCCTGAAAATATGGCTTGTCAGGCGTTTCTTGAAGGCTGAGAGGTTGTGAATAGGTAGCTCATTGAGAAACCACACATGAGAAATGTCAGACTTATTTTCACGTAGTGGAAGAATTAGCCTGCAGACGGAACTTTGGTCAGACGGAACTTTTGATCAGGTAGCTGCTGTCCCTTTAATGGCTCTGAAAGCCGGCGCCCAAGACTTGGACTTGATCCATGCAGCTATACAGATCCAGTGGGTTTAAATGCTGAGCCTCCATTGCAGATGTGTACGGAGTTGGACTCGTTGCTCAGCGCCTGGGGCAGAGAGCCACTTGGGCCCTTCATCTGGGCCACACTCACTGGTCGGCTTGCTTATTGTGCATTTTCACTCATGCCAATGTAAGAAAATCGGTGCTTCAGCCAGGAAGAAGCAGAGAAGGGTCACGGTCCGAGGCAGTACTATGCTGCTGAGGAAGTAATTTACCCAGAGTTTGCGTAGAAGCTGTACTCACACTGTCCACTGTGAGAAGCTACTGAGCTGACGAGTGCAACCAGCCCCCCCCCCACCCTCCATGTGAAACATGTCATCTATCACCTAGCGTGTCATCAATACACAGGACTACATCTCACATACCCTGGTGAATTACAGTAGGCTTCCCATCCTTGATGACCACAGAACACACGTTGTGCAAAAATGTAATGGACTGTTAAATATATCTATGGGGGTGAGGGGAGGTGCAGTAAAATAGATGGGGGCTGGAACTGCTGATTTACAGCATAACCGGAAGGTCAACCGCGGCAGAGGCTATTCTGTCGCAGACAGTGTCTCCGATAAAGAGTTACAATGATCCAGGACACTGTAACACACCCTCATGTGCATCACACCTCTTCCTCCTTCTCTCCTCGCTGTGGCATTATGGGACGTGACTCCCAAACTCACACCCACAGAGGTACGGCGTACTGCTTCCTGTCATCTAGACCAAGAATCTATTCATTAGCTTGTTCCCAGTCTGTCTGAAGACCGTGTTCCTGCTGTTTCTCTCTCTCTAATCTAAACCAGGAAGAGAGAAACATCCATGTGTCAGAATCTAAGCCCCATGAATCACTCGGGAAAATTTCACATTCTCGAAAGCAAGTCATCACAGTTAATGAAACCAGACAAGCCGGTGCTCTAATGTGGGCTGAATACGCCGTTGACCGTTTCGGGAAAGGTACTGCAGGAAAAGCATGGAAATACCACAAAGAAAACACGTGAGGAGCAGCCGCCTCCCGTATCCCGGCAACCACTAGAGGCATTTTTCTGATGCGTTTGCCTGCTGCCATTATGCTGTCTCAGGTGAATCAGGTTAGACATCTTTCTCCAGGGCATTTTTTACCTTCCCTACCTCTCTTTCCCCCGACTTCATATCCTCAGTTCACATAATCCGGTTATAAATATTAAATATTTGTCTGAGGGACAACGTGCGGAAGAAACATGAATGTCACAGTTTCTGAGCTAATATGTTTTTTTGGATAGATACCCAGGTGTATTGCGATGGATCTGGGCACATTTAGAAACATCACATAAAATAGGGGGCCAGAGGCTGAACGCTCAGCTGTCATCTGTTGTGTAAGGTGGGCAGCTGCTTGACTGACTGTTGACTAGTTATATAAGCGCTCCTTAATTTGCGATGATGGCGATGTTTATGCTCGCGGCCTCTGCCTGGAGGCTTTGCCCGGCGCGGCTGAAGATGTCTATCTCGCCTCGTGAGTCACGGACGTGTAGAAAGAGGCCGCGGTCTGCCTTGGTGTTTATCCCTCTTCGCGCATGAGTCTCTCCGTAGCCCAAGTGCCTTTTTACTTTTCTTCACTGTTTCTCCTTGTCTGTATACTGCTGGCGCTTCTAGGACGCAGAACTGCGGTCTTGATCTAATGCGCCCGTCTGTAATTATTTGTTTGCCACATTTTGATAGTGCAGAACCGCTGATGTCCACTAGGGGGAGTCAGTCACAAAAGTGGGAGTGCGAGTAGCCGCCCTTTCACTTCAGGAGGTGTAGTCATATGTAAGGCGGTAGACGTAGCTATTACATGAAAGCGGTGCTTAGGGTCACAGAGGTGGAGCCAGTGGCAGCTGGCATTTACTGAAATGGTTATAGAGGGACGGGAATAAGGATTCAATGTACTGCACTGTATCGTAAAGCCAGTGTCATTTGTTGAGGCGTGCACTGTATCGTAAAGCCAGTGTCATTTGTTGAGGTGTGCACAGCCTTTGCACCGTAACGCCTTCATCATTACGTCTGGTAGTGCTTGTTTAGACTGGCTTTTCCGGTATCTTTACGGCTACCATTTCAATCTGTAAATGGACAGTGTATTTTGGCAGCTGGATCCTTATGTAAAAACAAACATGGACACAGCGTGTATACACACACACACACACACGCACACACAAGCACAGACACACATGCACACGTGCAGAGCAAATACACACAGAAATGCAGCCCAGAGCAAACACGCACACACACACAAACGCAGAGCGAATACTCACAGAAATCCAACCCAGAGCAAACACATACGCAGACACACACACGTAGATTTTATGCTGACAGACAGACTGGTTTTGCTGTGTGGGATTACAAGGAGCTGTCTGGTCTAAATTCGACCTTATTTCAAATTCCTTATCCCGTGTTCGCATCACGTGTGGTAACCATAGAAACTCAGAATAAAATATGGTGGAAATCTCCAAGGTCAAGTTGTTTTATCTTCATAACTCCCCCTCTCCCTTTCCTCCCGCTCTCTCCATAAGCACGGCTGTGTCATTACAGCTCGGCGAGATACTTGAAATGCTCCAATATGGGCGGCCGGGGATTACATCCACTTCCTCAGTCATATAAAAGAATCTGCGCTCAGCAGCGATGTGTGACGTCACATGCCGTGTTTGTGCGTGAGAGCGAGAGATAGAGAGAGAGAGAGAGAGAGAGAGAGAGAGAGAGAACGACAGCGAGTTGGGGCTGTAGCTGGCCAGGATGGCGGGAAGGCAGTGTCGCCATCCTGGGCCTGGCTGTGGAGGGGCCAGGGTGACACAGAGTGATGGGAGGCCTGGTGATTAACACCATGACCTTGTACCACAGAAGCTGCTGACTGAAGAGGCCAGAGAAGCTGAGCTGCGTATTCTGAGTGACATTTCGCCCCCCCCCCTTCCTGTCAGCGGGTTAAGCTTACTGCAGCAGAGGCTTGGCTTAGCTTCTATAACAACAACAAAAACAAGAACAAGAACAACAACAATAATATTGATGATGGTACATTGTATCAACAGCTCACCTATGGCAGTGGGAGGAAAAGCTTTTTGACTGTGGTGAGAAATAAATCCTCCCTTTAGCGACAAGAAAAGATATGTGAAGGAAAGGAATTATGGGCGTTGGGGGTGGGGGGTTGGGGGGGTGAAGTACTGTGGGTAATTTGTCCTCAGGCAAAGACATCTCTGTGTACCATCACAGGGGACTGCACCTAGGAAAGGTCCTCATGCTGCCTTGAAAAAAAACTGTACTCTCCTTATCTAAGCAATGACATTTATATAAACTTGTGAATATTCAATTAGAATCTAAATGAAAAGAGACGAGACTAAATAAATCCCCTTCTGTTCAGCACTGGCCATTATGAAGGGGGATTTTCTCAGTGACAAAAAACAGATAAAGTATAAGGTTAGAAAAGCACTTTTCACTTCCAGAGGGTGGAGAGTGAAAGCCATTCACGCTGTGGAGATTACATTGAGAGATTCACACTTTGGAAATTATACTGAGAGATTCACACTGTGAAGATTACACTGAGAGATTTACACTATGGAGAGTACACTGCGAGATTCACACTGTGGAAATTATACTGAGAGATTCAGACTGTGGAGATTACACTGACAAAGATTCACACTGTACAGATTACACTGTGAGAGTTTCACACTGTGGATTTTGCACTGAGATTCATGCTGAGGTTGTAACTACAGTTTGATGAATGTCCATTGGCTCTCACAAGAGCACCTATGAATGACAAATGTGCCCAGTGCAGAGAATATGGACGGGAAAATATAGAAGGTTTAGGATGTGACTGTGTGCGCAGGACTGGGGCATCACAGCAAACTCAGTGCCACGCGGAAGGGTGGCTGTGCGCTGCTGGTGACAAATGGCCCAGTTTGGCACGTTTCATTGGCCGGCATGGAGGGAGAGGAGCGTGGTGCATTGCTGGCAGCAAAGACGCAGCGCCTCAGAACGGCGGCCCTGTGCGCTCCCATTAGTGTCCTGCTGTGTCCTGCCCTCCCCCCGTCTGCCGCGCTGGGGCTGTGGGCCGAGCCAGCTGCCAGGGAGCAGCAAGAAGACCATTCAGATCCAGGGAACTGCTCAGCGCTCAAGCGGAAACGCAAAGGCAGCATTAAAGGGGCCTGATCTCAGATCTGCTCAAGATGTCGCCGTTCAGCACAGTCATATTAATGGCGACTGATTTCAGATCAGCTCACAATCTCGCTGTTCAGCATGGTCGTTAAAGGAGCCTAATTTCAGATCAGCTCACAATGTCATTAGAATCTAATTCAGGATGGTCCTATAAATGGAATTTGATCTCGGATCAGCTCAGAAGGTCACCGTTCACCATGGTCATGTTAATGGAGTCTGAGCTCAGATCAGCTCACTAGGTCATGGTTATGTGTGGTTGTTAAAGGAGCCTGATCTCAGACCAGCTCAAAAAATCACCATTCAGCATGGTCATGTTAGTGAAACCTAATCTCAGATTAGCTCACTAGTCACAGGTCAGCATGATTGTTAAAGGATCCTGATCTCAGATCAGCTCACAAGGTCACTGTTCAGGAAGGTCATATCAATGGGGTCTCATCTCAAATCAGCTCAAGAGGTCGCCAATCAGTATATTCATGTTAATGGAGTCTGATCTCAGATCAGCTCACAAGGTTGTCATTCAGCATGGTCATGTACAGTAAGGGATGCTGATGCTGAACCAACCTGATGATTCTCAGGACAGTTCCAAGCTGATGATGACCAGTCCATTGGGGGTCATGTTGTGGTACATCTGGTCCTGTTTCTTTAAGACCTGAATTTGCTTGCAAATCAAAGCACCTAATTGGTCTCACTGGAGTCATTAAGACAAAACTGTGTTGACAGTAGATTACATTGGTCACTCTCCCTGCATGACGGACAGCTGAGCAGCTCAACTCCAGGCCTGATTATGGAGCATCACAGAGGGTCACGTTACACCTGATCACCATTGCTGTTTCCATCTGCCTGACAGACCAGACATCTTTTTAGGGTGGTTTAGCTTTGAGCCTGACAGGAAACAGGGTACCATTTTCACTCTATAGGTGCACAGATAGACAGGCTGTAATGCTGTACCAGATAAGCAGTTAGAGGATGGGTGGATGGATGGATGGATGGATGGATGGACAGATAGATAGATAGATAGATAGATAGATAGATAGATAGATAGATAGATAGATAGATAGATAGATAGATAGATGTCATTGAGGCTGATTATTGGGGATTGAGCTGAGTATGATGGGAAATGAGCAAGTGAGGTTTTTGCATCACTGGATGCACTGGCAAGCATCATCAGTGTGTTATGATAATAAACTATACAGACAGGAAACTGGCTGGATTTGAAGAGACTGGGTAGTCTGACCCAGCCCAGAAATTATATTACATGCACATGATTCTACAGGTTTCAGTCTGTTTTAGTTCAAGTGCGCCGTGGGATATCTCCACTCGACAGCGATCATTAGGTGTGTTAGGGAGGTTTACCAGATGTAAGAACTGGGTTTCCCGCCTAAAGCTGCTACTTTTAATCTAATCTCCCCCACACGCGTTAAACCTCATGTCACTACCAGATCACGTGACCAGCCAGCCCCACTGAGGTCCTTGAGGAACATGCTGTGATTTGCTGTGGCTTGGTACCTGGTCTGCCAGGTGACTGGTCTGAATCCAAGGCAGCTGCTGTCAATAAAATTTCCCACATCTGAGGTTCTGTCTGGGTTGTGAAGGAGCCAGAGATGAATGCCATGATTCCTGTCTTCTTCCACACATAACTGGGGGTCCAGTGAGTAGCTGGCCTACTTTTTTAACCTCTTGTTTTGCCAGTTTTTGAATCTGCATTTCAGGATGGACTTGATTGAATTAGTAGTAGTTGCCCCTGTGTCTCTTGTGTCTGCTCATGTCCCGAATTAAGCTTTCTTCCATCAAATCAAGTTTAAATCTTCCATCAAAGATACATGTCAAAATGGGGAAGAACGCGATTCCGCAGATTTAACTAAAAATTTGGAACCATGTCAAATAACAAAGGTGGCAGAGAAGAAAGCCGTCTCAGAGCTGTTGTTTTGGTGCAGTGGATTTAATCGAGTACAACGCCAAATCCCTTTAGGTGGCTTCATGCATTTCGCACCGTTCTGGAATATCCCATAATCCTCTTCTGCCAAGGATGCCACTTGGCAACACGCGTGTGGCACAGACAGACACTTGTTTGAAACATTTGTTTCAGCTGTTAAAAGTAGCCGCGCTTATCGCCATCTGCCGCCCCCGCGTGCATCTCATCACGACACACCCCCCACCCTGACGCACACACTCATAGGCATTTTTACACCAGCATTTATAGCCAGGTCCCCTCGCACCCCGTCCTCCCAGCGAGGGAGCCAGTCATCCCTGGTGATTACATGCTAACAAACTGGCTATTTAGCCAGTTATTAAAATTCTCTCTGGAAAAAGGTGGCATGCGCAGCTTGTTCATTAAGGGCCGTTTATGAAAGTCACACTCAATTTGTGGATGGGTATGTTTCCCAGCATGCACGGCTGCCACTCTGCCGCCTCGCTGAATTCCCTGGGTTCATGCACAGGGACCAGAGGGATGTCCTGATTCTGGAGGAAGTCGAGGTGCTCTGTGGCAGCCTGCCTTTCGCCACACGGAAGCCCCATCCTGACCCATCAAGTGTCTCTTACATCTTCAGCGTAATGAGTGACCCATAGAGGAAGCCACGTTTATTTTTGAAAATCAGTAGAAGTGTATGAATAATTTATCTGTGCCAGACACTGAAGTGTTCTCCGTGCCAGTAGCCATTATCACATCCAAAGCTTCGGCACAAACTTTCTTAGACCTATTTGTTTTGAAGAAAGCTGGCACCCAGGGCTCTGTAATACCCACAGGCACCAATGCGGGGCTCAGATTTGTTATGAAGTTATATAGATAGGTTTGTGAATAGAACGGACAGCAGGTCAGTGGGTGCAGACGTCACATTACTCCCCTGGGTTGCATGCGTTTCTGCAAAGACGTAGAAAACTTAGTCACCGCATGTGTGAATATCTTGCTTGTCCCACCGATGACTGATGTTCAGTTCCTACCCCAAAGAGCACTGGACCTGTGTATAAATGAAACTGAAGAAAATGAGATTAGTGATCATTTTAAATGTCTTTATTTACTCTACTTTGCAATAAAATAATCTTGCCAAATGTTTCAGGGCACGTTTGCACATCGTTGAGATGCTGTTTTGCAACCCAGTTGCCTCCAGCTACAGGAAGTCAGACCCAGACATAACCCAAAGCTTTCTTCTCTCTCCTTCCTAACCTGGGTCACATGGCCTGAAAGAGAAACCAAGACCCAGGTCTAAACAAGGCATGAAGAAGGAGGTACCGACTCAGCAAAGGCGTGATTTAAGCGCTCTCAGCCTTGTCTGTGACTGGATAGTGCCGCGCGCTCCGATGATGGATCGCAGACCCAGCGACGCCTAATCCGCATGTGTCTGGCCCACCGTGATGATAACAGCACATCCAATCAGGGAACGGGGGCCGATCATGTGTTTAATGCAGGAGGACACGGGCCGCCACGCTCAGAAAAGCCAATGCTGCTGCATTTTTTACAGCCAGTGTGGAGGCAACGGCTTCCCTCCAGCTGAGTCTGTTAGCCAGTTTCGTCACCGTTAGACAGCAGGGATACTGACCCAGGATTCAAGATTTAGCCCGCAAGCACAGGATGAGGCATGCAGAAGCACATTTACGCATCATCTGGGACCGAACCATGAAAATGATGAACTCGGCTGCCACCAGACAGCACTTTCGGGCATATATTTGCTTACCTATACATCAGCTCAGTGTCTGGATCTCCCAGAATTCTCTAGGCACTGTAGAGAAAGTGCAAACAGAAATGCAAAAGAACTTACTGCAACAGGTCCTTTTAGGCACCGAGTGATTTCCTAAAGCCAGGCATAAGAGCTGTGCCCTTTTTGCCAGACACTGTGATGGTGAGATACGGCTCGCATGCCTACTGCGCATGCACTGCGGTGGGAAGCACTGACACGTTTTTCTGCTGAGGGCAGAGAAGCAGACCAACCCCTTCGGATTGACTGGCGCAGTGGGAACGGCAGAAACAGAGCTTCTCTAAGGATAAGTAAAACTGTCTCCTCATACTCCTGAAGATACAGGAACACGGTGCACAAGGTCAGTTGATCAGTTCTCTGATATAATCCCTGTCTGATATCCTCGCGTTATACACTCCCAGTCCAGAAACCACACCTTCCCAGTCTAACAGACCTCATCACAACTTTCACAGGGTGCCAAAAGTGTGTATCGACAGGTTTTCTCATCAGAATCAATACTGTAAATGGTGATACTATTACTAGTGCGCGAGGAGCCTTGAGCCCCCCCATACTGCCATGCACTGGAAATCCCATTTGGCTTGATGCTTGTAAACAAGCTCACACTGCATCCCCCTACCTGCTCTTGCTCCATCTTGAGCTGTTGCCAAAAGTGCCCCATGTATCTAGAGGAACGTGACCTCATTGGAGCTCTCTGCCAAGATCAGGCGTTGAGCTGCTGGGTTATGTGGAGACGGATGGTGTCTGTGGAGAGCATAGTGGCGGAGGCAGCTGTGTGGACAGAAGATGCCAGTATGGCAGGCTGAGCAGGATTACCCCAGCACTCTGCTGCCCCTAGAGTCAGTCCCTGGGGTGGAGCGCAGCCAGGCTGGGTTGGAATTTATATATTTGACATTGTTGTGATATTAAGTACAATGAAAAGCTGTGCATATTTCTACACTTTGTGCTGCATTTCTGCGTACGCACACGGATTTTTAGAGCGATGATGGGGTGAAAACAGCATTGCGCAGGAGCCTCTAGTACCTGAGTTTGTGACAGAAATTTCAGCATTTTCGGCCGCCTACTGTCAGCCGCTTGGTGTGCTGAAGGGCAAAGATGGTGAAATAAATCCTGTATGCTCTTCTGGGACAGGGGCTGTAGTAGGAAAGTATGAGAGAGTGGAACCGGCGTGTGCTCCACGCTGAGTCCCTGGGGACAGAAATGGATATAATATATGACTGAATGCATCTTTTGTCGATGGATTACGTATGCTCTAAAAACGCCCTGTCATGAGTTATCTGCTTGGCCCGCATACCGTGACCCATCTTTGGCCAAGATTTAAGGCTCTGCAGTCTTCAGAATTCCTGTCACATTTGCTGCCAGAACTCTTCCGGGTTCATAGAATCGCATGCAGAGTCAGTCTGGCTGCGTGTTTCTGGAAGGAAGCTGAACAGCGGCGAAAAGAACAGAGGTGTCGCAAGGCTCATTCTTCACCGTCACAGCAGACCGGAAAGCTTCCATGCAGCAGCTCTGCATTTGGCTCTGTCGTGCGTTGCAGTCCCAACCCTAGACCAATTAATCAATTATGCCACTAGGAATATTCAGCCCTGGGCAACACTTGGAGTCCATCTGTTCTGAAGTTCAGCTCATTGTGGATGTCCGGCTGTTTGGAAGGGATCAAGCAGCCAAACTTGTGGAAGAATAATTAGCTGCTTGGAGGCGCGGCATGTGAACATCGGACTGACGCCACATCTCAAGTTATGGGATACGCATCAGTATCAACATTCATGAAGTGCTTATTTTGCCAGATGAATGCTGCATGTGAAGCTAAGTGACCAGAAGCCCCTGGGCCGGACGTGCTTGAGAAGGACCTTCTGCACACGGAAATGAAGGTTACGTGGCGCTGTGCTAAAGCAGAGCCCAGCCTTCAGGGTGGACCTGCCCCATGTTAGTGATGGTGCGGCTTGTGAGGTGCTCCAGGTTGGTCAGATAACTGATCAGGCTTCTAGGACTCACCGACGTGACCTTGTGCGAAGACCTAACTCAGGCAGGCTACGCCTGGGCATTATTGGCATACTTCTGCTGAGATGTTCTTTCACTCTCTCCATCTACTTCCTCTCCTCCCAATCCCCTTCTCTCTGTATGTCTGTCCCCAAACAGTCCTGACCCCAGTCATTGTGATTGACGTCTGTATGATAAGGGACTTAAGTTTGTTTCAGTGAAACATTCACTGATCCACAGACACTGCTTGCTTTCAGGAATCAGTAAACATGTGCGGCTCATTGCCTGTTCGTTTCCCCCTCATTCACTCCTCAGCAGGAAGCTACCTGGGCTGTACAACTGCAGAGAATGTGCGATTGCGCCAGGAGTCTGTAACACGAGCTCATGGGTGCGCTTGGGATACGGATCCTGTGCCATAAGCTGGACCGTTGATGCGCTGTGAGCAGAGATAATCATCTCTCATTAAAGTCACTTCAGCGACAGGATGAGGAAAGAGGCGATGGAGACAGAAATACTGCAGATGATGCCACAGAAGAAGTGGCTCCGAGATGCAGTGATTTTGTGTGACACGGTAACAGGAATTCAACGCGCTGCAGTAGCTTTTCGGGAGATACAATACCTGTGACTCTTTTGGAGATTTGTTAACCCTGTGGATGAGTAACAATGACTCTTATGATATGTAAACTCCGTGGATTAGTGATGTTAACAGTGTAACAGTGACTCTTTTTCATATGCTAACTCTGTGGATCAGTTACAGTGATTGTATGTGGATGAGTAACAATGACTCTTGTATAGTATGGTGATTCTGTGGATGAGTAACAGTGACTTTTGTGATATGCTAACTCTGTGTGCATGAGTAAGGAAAAGGCAAAGTCCTTATCTTTGCCTGTATCACTCCGTTCTCCTTCCTGTGCTCTGGTGGTTTCTGGCTCTTTCACAGCACTTGTAGCCTATACCACTCACTTCTGTTCCTGGTGATGGCGTGAAGGATTTAGTGCTGAGTCCCACACTATGTCTGCAGTGACATCTTTGAGCATTAGAATTATGTCACAAACCTGGGAATAATCACTGCTAAGACCCTCTATCCGTCCTTCTCAGAGACAGGCACAGATGACACACACACATATACACACAATGTCTATGATTACTCTCAGGACCCCAAGGACCGTGCAGTAGGGATAGTCAAACTGTGGCAGCTTCTCAAACTCATAATTAGAATGGCAGGAGCACTGTATTGTTATACCATAGTTATATTGCACTCTCATACTGCTCTGGCACGCAGTACTGTTGAACTGCACTGTCATACAGTGCTATCGTACTGCACTGTCATACTGCAGTTATACTCCACTGTTATACTGCATTCTCACACTGCACTGGCATACTGCACTGTCGTATTGCAGCGTAGCACTGCAGACAGGGACTGTGCTCTGACTGACACACAGCTGCATAGTATGTGTCACTGCTGTTAAATCAGGGCACAGGACAAATCTATGCTACTGTATTGGTTTAGTTAGGACAGCAGTAAGATTTATCTTCATGTGCAATGTATTCCTTACGCAGTGGGACAGAAATCCATCATGAAAAATACACAATATGTGGCGTTATTGTGAGCAGCGGTGTGGCTGTGTGTGGCAGTGCTGGTGTCTCAGTCTGTGGGTTTTATCGCTTATTTATTGTTTACCTAAGCACCCCTCTGTAGCTAGGGGCCGCATGCTGTGCCTCTGTGCTCAGACAGAATGTGCAGAGTGAAACCCATCAGGAAGTCCTGCACAAATAGGCAGTGCCCCCCTCAGCTCCAATGCCATGTACCCTGTCTGCGCATGAAAGAGCGAAGACTCAGCCCAAGTTGCTTCTGGTTTGAAGCTGCAGGAAGTCTGACAGTGAGTACTGACTCATGCCGTCTCCTAATGCACTGACTCACACTGCTTCCTGACCTACTGACTCCAACTGCCTCCTAATACAGTGACTCAGGCTTTCATTTCCTCCTAAAATGGGAGGATCAGGAAGACGGGAAGAAAAGCCTACCCACCCACACACACACACACACACACACACACAAGTTGGTCTTCCTATCAAAATGGGGACCATCCATTCATTGCTATGGGAAAAACCCTAATCCCAAACACAACGACCTTAACCTCTACCCATTCCTAAACATAAACATAAACATAAACATAAATCCTAAACAAAGACTTTGACATTTTTATTTTATATTTTTACATGATCTGTGCAAACACACACACACACACACACACACACACACACACATGCAGAGATACACACAATAAACCAAAACTAAGACCTAGGATCTTTAAGAGTCTGGTATATGAGAAGGAGTCTGGCAGTCAGAAAAGTAGACCTCACTTACAGTAAGTGGTTCCTGAAGGTTTGGGGTTACAGTGAGACCCCTTTCCTGCATGCGTCACTCTGCATAGGAGCATCCTTGCTCTGCAGTACCTGAATGAATAACCTATGGGAATGCACCCTGCTGCCCCTAGCAGTGTCAGTCGAGGCCTTCACACAGCAAAGAAGTTTGAGCAGATGAAGTCCGGTTACATGACGAGGACATCGACGACACAAGGCAGTGGAAGGGCATTAACAAGCCTTTATCTCTCAGCTCATACCATGGTTGCTGCCTGGGGCTCTCGGGGTGGAGTACTGGTACAGACTGGAATACTGGGGTTGGGGACCAGTGCAGACTGCAATACTGGGGGTTGGGGGTCCTGCACAGACTAAACTCCTTGGGGATGGAATCCAGTAGAGACTGGATTTCTTAGAGTTGGGGTCCAGTACAGGAATATTGGATGATGCACCCAGATCATGTTTGTTTATAGAGGAGGTGGGAAAACTGCCCCTGGAGATGCTTGTTATTTGCTTTACTAGTGGCAGATGATGGAGGAGAGGAAGCAGATGCCCTGGAAAAAGACCCCCAGCTGTCCACTGTCAGGAACAGGACAGTGGATTTGCTCGGAGATGAAGGATGGTGTCCGAAAGACTCAAGCTGTAGTTCAAATTAGGTCGTCTCCCTTCCGGCACCAAAACATGTCCGCCCCTTAACCACAGGCTGCTGCAGAGGATTGTGGATACTTGCGTATCGTGTTCCTCCAAGGGGCTGGACTTGGGCCCTGCAAGCTCACCGGCACTCCGAGCAGCGCTCCAGTGGCGGCAGCTGCCTTCGCTCTGCTCTGTGATCGCGCTCTATTCATGAGAATCCCATTTAAATGTAAATGCCCCCTCAGTTTATGGAAAGCGCTGTTCCGCAGTATGACTGTCACTGTCATCAGACTCATTTTTATTATAATCATGCTGCATTCTGCTCCTCTGACTTCCTGTTCTTCCCCCTCTTTTGTTAAATGTTACAGTTTCTAACCTCTGCGAGAGGTGGATCTGCAAGGGTGGTTTAAAATCGTGTATTTAGCTGTGTGCTTAACAGAGTGATTCGGTCACACGGGCCTCTGAGGGCACCGTGGCGCATTTGGAGGGGGGGGAGTGGCTGGCAGCTGACTGGCTCTGTTCCGCCCCCTCCGCTGAACTTGGGTTTTTTTCCCTCACTCTCAGCAAGAAGCTCTAACGCTCTCAGTAAAGAGTCCATCTGGTCCACTACCAAGGTGCTCTGCATATGACAACCTTGTCCCCTAATACAATCCTATAAATGAGTCCATCCAATTCGCGTGGCTCAATCCCACCAAGTATAATGAGGTAAACAGATCTCATTAAGTTATATAACCTCAATGGGTAAACCAGTTAACATAATCAAATCTGTGGTCAGACGTTGTTTGACATCCTATCAGCAATATAAAATTGTTACGCATGTAATACATAACCGACCTTCACATTGTTCTTTATTTTGCAATGGCTTGAAGGAGCCCTGCTCAGATGCCTTTTTTGGGTTTAGGGGATATCGTTCCCATTTTCGCAGGTGACTCTCTCCTTGATCTCTGCACTCTGCACTACGCAAGGAGGTTAGGTTTAGGGTATCGATTGTGGTAATTGAAAATGAGGCTCACCACAAACACCAGACGATGGCTTTCTGATCTTCAGCTGCGACACAGAACACAGGCTGGGATCACATAAAAAGACGTAATTGTTTCACAATTAGAAGATTATTACCTTTATAGCTGTACCATGATAATTAGTAAGTCACCATTAAAGAGTTGATTATGGGGTAGTACGGAAGTAGAGAAGGAGACTGAGTATCTGTTCTGAAGAACTGCCAGTGTTGTGTTCTGCAAGGAGTTCTTTGCAGCGTTCTGAAGAAGTTCTTTGAAGTGTTCTGCAAGGAGTTCTTCGCAGTGTTCCAAAGTACTTTTAAGTCAGTGCACATGCACACTAAGAAAATCTAATTATCGTCTTAGCCCAATTTAAACTGGACTTTTAAAGCGCACGTAAACACATTAGTCCATATGAAATTGTACTAAATCGAAGGTCTTGTAGTTGGGATAAGATTCCCCGATAATGCGATTGGGACTGGATTTACAACCCTGCATGTCTACATCGAGTCGGAGGCAAACCGGCCTAGGCGCTCGGCCCGTTCTCCACAGATTTCCCCCTGTGGGTGTTGACCTGGAAGTAACAGAAGAAGCCAGTACACAGAAGAAGCTTGGAGCATAGCGGAGGACTAACAACATGCAGTATTAATGCAAACATCGCTTGTTATGCATCTGGAGTTCGTACATCGCTAGTCAGCTAGATTAAGATCAGCCTTTTTCTTACCTACAGTTTGGTACAGATCAGCATTTATAGCACAGGGAGTTTAAGTCTCACCAAAACATTTTTCATAGGAAAAAAATAAAATATTTATTAAATATAATTATTATTTGTTTATTCGGAATGTTTAAAAATCAGTTTAAAGGTTACCTTGCTAGGTGGTGCAGTGGTTAGCACTGTCACCTCACAGCAAGAAGGTCCTGGGTTTGATACCTGGGGTTACCCAGTGTTCCTTTCTGTGTGGAGTTTGCATGTTCTCCCCATGCATGCGTAGGTTTGCTCTGGTTTCCTCCCACAGTTCAAAGACATGCAGATTAGATTAACTGGCTACTCTAAATTGACCATAGGTGTGAATATAAGTGAGTGTGTTTGTCTGTGTCGGCCCTGTGGTGGACTGGTGACCTGCCCACGGTGTACCCCGCCTCTCGCCCGAAGATGCTGGGATTGGCTCCAGCTTCCCTGTGACCCAAATGGATAAAGCGGTATAGATAATGGATGGATGGTTGCCTTTGCTGCTTTCACATGATTCACATGCGTTCCCTGAGACAATCATAGTCATTTTCATATCCTTGCAGTCTATCACTCATAGACAAGTTCGTGAAAAAAATTATGTTGAACTCCTCTTTTGTTTTAGAAATACCCCAATATTTATTGCAACAAAATCACATTGCAATGTCCAATACTGTCAAGTGCTGTCATAGTATATTATACAAAACACCTGTCATCTGTTCATCTGTCTTCCTGCCACATTGCGATTAAAAGCTCATCGGCACTTCATTTATTACTTTTATTATTTTTCAACATCTGTGATGTAATTAGTCAACTGGAAAAAGCCAAATTGTACAAGTCGAAAGGAGCCATATTGCCACCTATTGTAGGGGAGTCGGACATCAATAATTCGATTCCCCTCCCCTACATGTATCCTTGGACTAGGGCAGTAGTCCAATTGAGTGGCGTAGTCGAGCTATAACCATAACTCGACTAAGCTGTGCATGTAAACGTAGTGAGGATCCTGAAGGAATTCTTTGCAGTGTTCTGATGACCTGTGATCTGTTTGACACATCTGGGCAACTGTTAGGGCAATTGTATGGTTTGCGGTTTAAAAATCATTTGGATTGAATTTTTGGTGATCAGTGCAGTGTTCCGCACTCTGGACCTTTGAATTCAGGAAGCATGTGAGGAGTAAAGTTTGATCCTACATATGTGCATTATAGCAAAGACAGAAGGTCTTAATAAGGTCTTTCACGATGCTTGACCACGAGCTATCAAACTCAGGGGCACAGCCTCAGTCCATAGCAACAGACAGTGGCAGGAACTTATGTGATAAACAGTCTTCTGCAAGAGGAGTGTGCTGCCAGTCTTTTGGGATTTGTAGTTTATGCTGAGCATGAATACAACAGAAAGAAAAAGCACAGTCACGGTTAACAGTGAAGGTCACTGTGTGCTATTAATATGACTGCTGGGCACATTCTGTTCCGCAGAGGGGTGTCCTGGGACAGGAGGACATTAGTTTGTAGATCAGATCGTTATAAATGCTAGATAAATATCAGCCCCAACTCACAAGCTGACATTCTGTGATTAATCAAGATCATTCCTGTGTTCAGGGTAAGATAACTGATCTCCACAAGCACACAGACAAACACACATGCACACATGGGTAAAGCCCAGGCATCTGTGGCATTTTGAATTTAAATATAGTGATGCACAGGATGGTGTATAATCATGCAGGCTGCAGCTACAGCTAATGTGTGATGTGTCTTTGGCATTCAAAACTGAGGCTCTCGTATGAGCTGTAGGACTTGGGATCTTCTTGGTGGAAGGGCTTCATTGTTCCTCAAGACCAAGTTCAGTTCAGAAAACAGTAGAGACACTGAATGCAAATGCATGTTTTGGCAAATCTCCATATTCAAGGGAATCATCACAGTTGCTTTCTGATACACCAAAAGGGGATTTTCCCCATCCGCGTCCTGTCTGGTACGCCACCGGGAGATTCACCCATCCGCGTCCTGTCCGGTACGCCACCGGGAGATTCACCGAACCGCGTCCTGTCCGGTACGCCACCGGGAGATTCACCCATCCGCGTCCTGTCCGGTACGCCACCGGGAGATTCACCCATACGCTTCCTGTCCGGTACGCCACCGGGAGATTCACCCAACCGCGTCCTGTCCGGTACGCCACCGGGAGATTTACCCATCCATATCCTATTCAGTCCAACACCAGGGAATTTGCCTATCCGCATTCAGTCCTGTACACCATCTGGGGATTTACCCATATACAATTACCAGCTTACCATTGCTCCTTTTTTTCTGGCTTGTCACTCACACTGTACTGACAATGGAAGTCTGGTTTCCATGCCAACACCAGCGGAGAGCTGACCGCTTCTTGCACTCGCTCATGAGAAGTTTTGCATGTGAAGGCTTCCTCATTAGAAACAGTGTGATGTCTCTATCAGTCCTTGTTTAAACAGTGCTGCTTGCCTGGCCTGATGTTGGATTTTAAATATAAAATTCAGAGTAAACACATTTTCACACCTGAATCGCATGTTCTGTCGCCGACTGTTGAAAAGTGCACAAGATAAATATAGGCTAACAACAGTGCTGACATGCACTTATTTACCAGCATGATAGAGTGAAATCACGAATCTTGGCATGGCTAAGACACCAAACAGCTAACACACCGCACAGCAAGCACACCACACAGGTGAAACCCTGCACAGCAAGCACACTGCACAGCTAACACACCACGCAACTAACACACTGCATGCCTAACACACCACACAGCAAGCATATTCTACAGCTAAAATACTGCACAGCAAGCACAACACACAGCTAACACACCCCATGGCTAACACACTGCATGGTTATCACACCACACAGCAAGTACCGCTGAGTTAGCATGCAACACAAAGTTAATATACAACACAGCCCACACACGGCACAGCTAACACATTGCACAGCTAACACACCACACGGCTAACGCGCTGTGCAACTAACAAGACACACAGCTAACAGCCTAGGCTACACGTGTCGTCATATTCTGCACTTTGACTCTGCTGCTTTCAGGGACAACGCGGACCACAAAGTGTTCAGTCTTTCGCCATTCCCGCCTACTCAACAGCAGGCTAAGTTTTTCTTGGTGAAAATCGTGCTAAGACAGTCTGTAATATTCCGCCAGCACCTTCGTCATCCTTTCGCGCGTTTTAATTTGGTAAACGGCGCGGTTGCTGGGCTTCATTGTGACATAGCTCTGATCAACACCGGAGAGCTGGGAGCAGTGTAAGCAACTGCCAGTGGTGGATCTCTTTCTGTCACCGTAGGAACAGGATCAGGAGGTAGGATAGATAAGCAAGAACGGATGGAACTCAAGTTAATCACACAGAGAGTAAATAAAAGCAGGGATCGGGGAGTGAGAGACACTCTATTGAATGAGTGAGGTCAAGGCTGCAGAGGACTGAGAGGTCATGGACACTGAGAAATAACAGGCGCTTTGGGTGACATCATCACTGAGTACCGTATGTGCACACTAATGTGTGTATTTTGTACAGTACTCACAGAAACTCTAGGGACACTTCAGTAAAAATATAAGGTATGTTTATTGGTTTTATAACAAAAATCATTACTTTATCGATTTGTTTATAAAAATTATACGTCACATTAGAAAAAACCAATAGTTTTAAGTAAAGCTTTTATTTCAAGTAGTTATGAATTGAAACCCAAATTAAAGTTTTAAAGAGCTGTCCTGAGTTAAAAAGTTCACTGGCAAGCAGTCTCATTGAGTGCTTTTTAATTAGTAACACCTCGGCAATAACATAAAAACCAAACGTTTGTGTTTAGTATCCCTTTGGGAGCCAGTGACTACGATTGTAATTAATGGCAAAATGGAAAGAACAGAACTGTATGAGTCAGTTAAAAAAATGATGGCACTTAATAAAAAGAAAATGTCTCTGTGGAAGATCTGAGTGGATATGTTAAACATTTCCTGTCAATGAATTTCTGTTATGAAACCAATAAATTTTCCACATTTTTACAGAAGTAAACAAGAGATTCTGAGCACTGTATATACTTTTCCAAAACACTGTTTCAGTGAAGAGCAAACAACGTAACTTTGAGGAAACATAAAGTACTGCACAATCAAATTCCATATGGCCCTTATTTCCCATAATGCTACGCCAGCTAATGATTCTGCTGCAGGAATTCACTGTGTCACTTCCTCTGCCAATGGGGGGGGGTTTGGGTCACCCACGGCATGGGCCAGATTTACAGGACCATCGGCCTCATTAGTGGGACTGGCCACATGGACCTCCACCCGTGTGACAGGAGCGGTATTAACCGCCCACTCCTGGCTGCCTATAAAGCGTATTAATAGGCCCATAAAATGGAAATGGCAGGTTTAGTGGGGCAGAAGCCATCCATCTCACAAACTGCGGGGAGGAGGGAGGGCAGCTGCAGCTAGATGGAGGATTCCGGACGTTTATATGGAGAAATGGGGCGAATATTTGGGATTTGGCTTGGCTGTGGCTGGCGGCTCTGTGGGAGGCTGTACATGTGAATAATGACCTACAACTGAAAAGCTGAATCACCCGGTACTATAGTTAATACCCTGCTGAGCACCTTTCTGGACACCACAGTGATGTGAGATCCTCCTGGTAAGTTCCTGGAGGCAAACAATATGGCAGGCGTAAGCAGGCCATGATTTAGAGTTACACGGCGCTTGAAGTGTGCGCTGGGTCAGCTGAGCAGTCATGTGACTGCAGCCCCTAGTGGAGCACCTCCTCGGTCCCAGCTTGCCCTCTCTCATGATCACATAATTCCCGTTCACGGGGGAATAAGGCAGAGAGAAGAATGACGCTGTGCTGGGAATGGTGCTTCTTCTGCTCCCAGTCCACGGAGAATCTGAAGACATAAACCTGGAAGTGTACAGCAACCACAGAACAGTGCCAAGTAATGAACTAATGGCGGGCTAATTGGAGATTGTGGGCTGCAGGGAACTTCCAATCCCTTTATCGTTTAATAGCTCTTATCGTTTCTTGCCAGCTTTATTAGCCGAGATGACATTGCAGGAAGATCCTGGGCATGTTTTCTGTCTGCTGGCCGTTTATCCCTCTTATCTTCCAAAGGTTCTGCTGCTTCTGGGCCTCCTCTGGCTCTCTCCTGTCATCTTACAAATAGTCTGGGCTTTGGTGACTTTGAAAAACTGACCTTGGGGTAAATTTGGGCAAGGGGTGGAGATTCATTTAAAGTGGATTTCATGCTAATTAGACTCCTAAAGAGCTTCACCAGTTAAGCTACTATAAAGATTATGAAATTGAAAAAGACATTTAGTTTTAATATCTTCAATATCCAGTCAGTTAAATGGCTACTGTCCTGTACCTACATAGTCCCACGGTCAGACCATAACCATAGCTCACTCAGACCCTGCCACTGCAAGGTCAGACCATAACACACTCAGCCCCTGTCACTGCATGTTCAGACCATAACGCACTCAGACCCTGTCCCTGCAAGGTCAGACCGTAAAACACTCAGACCCTGTCCCTGCACTGTCAGACCATAACACACTCAGACCCTGTCACTGCACGGTCAAACCATAACGCACTCAGACCCTGTCACTGCAAGGTCAAACAATAACGCACTCAGACCCTGTCCCTGCACTGTCAGACCATAACACACTCAGACCCTGTCACTGCACGGTCAAACCATAACGCACTCAGACCCTGTCACTGCAAGGTCAAACCATAACGCACTCAGACCCTGTCACTGCAAGGTCAGACCATAACGCACTCAGACCCTGTCCCTGTACGGTCAGACCACAACACACTCAGACCCTGTCACTGCAAGGTCAGACCATAACGCACTCAGACCCTGTCCCTGCACTGTCAGACCATAACACACTCAGAGCCTGTCACTGCACGGTCAGACCACAACACACTCAGACCCTGTCTCTGCAAGGTCAAACCATGACGCACTCAGACCCTGTCCCTGCAAGGTCAGACTATAACGCACTCAGACCCTGTCCCTGCACTGTCAGATCATAGCACACTCAGACCCTGTCCCTGCACGGTCAGACCATAACGCACTCAGACCCTGTCACTGCACGGTCAGACCATAACGCACTCAAACCTTGTCCATTATGCTACCAAAATGCTGGCCCTACCATCTTTGGTGGAGCAAAATGCCAAGCACCTCAAAGCTAATAAACATAGCAAAGCTGTTCCACTGATGATCAACATCACATTCAGTTAGGGTTTTTCTGAAATGCTAAAACATAACTTTTAAAATCTCCTTTTCTCAAATCACTAAGCACAAACCTTAAAATTCAAGCTATACTCACAAAACCTTTGATTCGTCTTATAAAATCAAACAATCTTCTCAAAACTATATCTTTGCTCAAATCAAACACTGCCTTCAGATCACACATGAAACCCTTCGGTACATAAACACTACTGAGTTTGGCGAAGCTTTAAGCAGTGCTCACCAAGTTAGGCACAATTTGCAGACCTTAGTAACTCTTCTCATTCATCAAAACAGGTTTTGCACCGTGGTGCGCTTTGACGCAAAATGGAAAACACAGGCCACAAAAGTTAAGCACAGCCAGCAGACAGTAGTCATCATTTAAGCACAATGACTCAACACTGTTCACACATGTTTCTAAACATGAGAAGAAGCCAAAGAGTGAGTAGAACATAGAATACGTGCCGGGTGAGAGTGAGAAGCGCCATACGTGAGTCGAATTTTGATGTCAAGGTACAAATGGGTCACACAGAGGAAAGCAGAGCATTTCCCGTGATGCAGACGAAGTTCCCTATCCTGATTCAGCCCTGAGACACGGTGTTGAGGCAGAGTGAATATTCTTCCTTGACTCTGGCTTGGCAGTTGCACAACATTTTACTGTAATATCCATCTCATTTTGATTTTTTACTTTGTCCTGTACAATAACTTTTTGGAGTACTTTTTCAGTACAACTGTATGCATATAGTTTTTTGTACATAACATTTGTTTTACTATAGTCTTTTGGTTTCCAAAATAGCTCAATATGCAAAAGGCCACATCCACAGTAAATGTTTCTCTACATAGCAACAGTTTTGACTGGTAGTGTTTTCAATTCTTTTGCTATCGTGTGTAATGACCAGTTTTTGCAGCCATTGTTTTCTATTTTTCATTAATGTTTACCACAGTGCAAAATGTGTTTTGATGAATCAGAATGTGTTTAGAGTTTTGCAAAAAGGGTGATATACAAACTGTGTCTAACTAGGTGAGCACTGTTTTAAGTTTTGCCAAACAAGTGACTGATCCAATAAATGACTTTCAGAAATGGATAGTTTGGTTTCACCAAAGAAGTAGTGCTTTATCTACAGTATTCAGAAAAATTGTAGTATAACCGGGTACAAACCTTTTTGGTAGATAGCAATGTTTTTTACTATAGTATTTTGTTTCCAGTTTTGCAGCTCAACATGCAAAAGACCATATCCACTGATTGCTTTGGCAATTGGCAGTTTTGTTCCAACAATGAGGTTTAGTGTTTATGCAATTCAGAAAAAAAACTGTAATACAAGGATCAAGACACGGCATCAGGCATAGAATGTATGACTTGGCATCAGCCTGTGAGTTGTGACAATCAGGAACCCACACTCAGTTATTAAGGTCACTTGTGTAACATCATAAAGCAGAATATGACAATGTAGATAACAGTATAACAGTGCTACTGGCTACTGGAGGGTCTAACCGCTTGGATAAGCAGGTGAAGATGTGTGTGTGTGTGTGTGTGTGTGTGTGTGTTTGTGCGAACATCCTGCTCAGGGTCAGCTTGCTGCTGTTACACATTTCAGATTGATCACAGCCCGCTACTTGCTACCATGGTGACATCACCATGAAGCCACACCTCCCACTCATAAGTGAGACTTGAAGTGTTCTCTGATTGGCTGATGACCGAATCGTCTGCATGGCCACTGCACCTGCCTCAGGCTGGGCGGGACTTTTCACACATTCACCAGATCTGGGCACTGTCCGGCAGGATGGGTCTGCGCTGAATGCCGGGGTAGGTAGTCTGTTATGTGGTCTGCTTCCTGTCTGCCTGGGGCTGAGTCCAGCTCACACGAGCCCTGAGGTACAGCGGCATGCTCTGTACGCCTGCTGCATCTGCACATACCTGCAAGTCCAGAGTGGATTCCCCACATTTTATAAAAACCCCCATTCACCAGCCATTGACACTATTCTAGGAATTCGGTGCGTTTAATTTGACAGCCTGCAATTGGCTGATGGTCTCAGGACCCGCCTCTCTGTGAGAAACATGGCAGGAAGGGCTCATGCGAGACAGAGCCTGGTCATGTGAGCGGCCACGGCGGCCGTCAGCATCCGCATTCCCTGCCTCCTCGAGCCACAGGGGGGCACTGTGGCCTGGCCAGGTGGGCTGTTTACATCACTGCTCCATTGGTATTCACTCCGAGTAGCACTGCAGTAAAACATTACAGCTCGCTCCAGGTGCCGTCCCCCACGCTGTCCTCTGCTACTGGTTGTGACCCACGACCCCCCAGTATGGATCAGCCAAGCATTGGGCAGGTGGTTTGCTGGTTTTCCTAAGACTGGCTCACAGTTATTATTCCAGAGTGACTGGCCTAGAGACCACGGAGTGCAGCCATCCGAAAAAACACCAGTGCAAAGATGGCAACCATCGCCTGTATGACTGCTGATCACAGGCCAGGCGGCACAGAACTGAGCAGAGCTGAGCAGGCAGATCCCGCAAGCGGAAAAAACGGCGGGTCCGACCCCATGGTGAACGCGGACCGCTGACGTCTCGGCCTTCTGTGGCGGCACTGGCACTGTGAAATGTACCCCACTGCTTGCACAGCGGAGCTCCAGAGGTTTGCTTTGGCTGTTACGACTATCCACCAGCCTCAGATCCACAGCTAATTACTGAGTGTAATTAAAATAATTAAACAGTTTTGGACCAGAGACGGTAAACGCTGCCCAGCCGGAGTATCTGCTCGACTGTCCCTCTTTAGCCTCTGGGGTCAATACAAATGTGATCACACACTCACCGCAGCCCTTAATGACACCTAAAGACA
Source organism: Mormyrus proboscirostris (assembly GCA_026779585.1). Taxonomy (NCBI): domain Eukaryota; kingdom Metazoa; phylum Chordata; class Actinopteri; order Osteoglossiformes; family Mormyridae; genus Mormyrus; species Mormyrus proboscirostris. The sequence continues at coordinate 6,587,850 of JAODKF010000053.1, read as the reverse complement.
ATGCGTCACGGTCACGGCGGTGGCTGAAGGGGCCGCGCGCTGCTCGTGGATTGGCATCTCTCACAGTCCATGATGCAATGCAGCATCGTCTGCGTGGAGCTGCACTGTTTTGCGCGTCATTAATGGGCTCGTAAACGACCCGATGAAGGACCCGACTAAATTAGCTCCTAAAACAGATAATCATGGATCAGCTTCACCCGGATCTGGCCGCCTAGCCTGCATCTGTCTGGGCTCAGAGCCACCGAACCCACCCCCCCCACCCCCCATACACACACACGCTCCCTGCCCCAC
>JAODKF010000053.1:6552364-6566024 GCA_026779585.1 Mormyrus proboscirostris | reverse complement strand
ACTGGTTCTGAGCGCTCCATATTGCTCCTCAGCTCTCCTCACTGGTTCTGAGCGCTCCTTACTGCTCCTCAGCTCTCTTAATTGTTCCTCCTCGTTCCTTACTGCTCTTCAGCTCTCCACACTGTTCCTCAGCCCTCCTCGCTGCATTTCAGCTGTCTTCCACTATGAATGAATAAAAGCATTTTATGCTCTATGCAACGGTGCACTGGTGAGATGTCTCACCAGAGTGCAGTGATAGGAAAACAGCTGCCTTTATGATTCTGCTCGTAAGCCATCAACAGCTCAATGGGAAGGAAGAAGCTTTGATAATTTTGCCATATCCGACTGTGTTTTTTCAAAGAAAAAAAATTGCTTATATATTTTGTACCAGATCATAGAATATTAATAATACTTAGGCTGCAGCCTTGGACTGCTATATTTTGGCTGCATTTGTCTTGGTTTTGTCCTCCCTCTAACCATCGCTCTCCTATCTGCCCCCCTCTCTGTCTCTCAATGTTCTCTGTCTGCTGCCCCCACCCCCCTCCAGTCTGCTCGCAGTACTCCCGGGGCGTCTTCGCCATCTTCGGCCTGTATGATAAGCGCTCCGTACACACGCTCACCTCCTTCTGCAGCGCCCTGCACATCTCACTGATCACGCCCAGTTTCCCCACCGAGGGCGAGAGCCAGTTTGCCCTGCAGTTACGGCCGTCCATCCGGGGGGCGCTGCTGAGCCTGCTGGACCACTATGACTGGAACCGCTTCGTCTTCCTCTACGACACTGACAGAGGTGAGGTCTGGATTTATTGTGATAACTAGACAGCAGGGGGTGCAATTCTTAAGGCTTTGATTAAAATGCTTAATAAATGAAGTAGATTGGTTTTGACAAGAAGCAACTGAAATCAACCAGGATCAGTGAGACTGCAGCTGTAAGGAGGAAGGATGTGTTTTTGCCCAGAATGAAAATGTTTTATTGTATCTGGGGCAGTGGGAATGGGGGTGGTCATATTCCTGTCCTTTTTAGAGAATCGGGACAGTGGGGGCAGATGCAGGCGCTCTGAAGTTACCTGTTTCTCTCTGTTATGTGTCATGTGATGGATTTCTGCAGTGGATTCATAGTGATCTGGTAGACCTTCTTCCTCTGCAGCTGGGAGGGGGATCCTGGTCAGCACTTTGCCTCAGCATCAGGGTTATACTGGGATATTCTGGGGCATGCTGTCTGCTATGTACTACTGTGTACTAGTATCTGTCCTGTGGATGACATTCCCTTGTTCTGTCCTAGGCAGCTGCCGTATGACTGAACTTGCATGTTATTTGTGCATGTGTGTTATCTTTGTCTGTTACCTATGAGTGAATGCGCATTGTAGACCAGGGGTGGGCAGTCTTATCCAGAATGGGCCTTTGTGTGGATTTTTGCTGCAGCTCCCTAATTTGTTTACTAATTAGAGGACTGATTGGCAAAGGAGTCCTCACACCTGGGTTTGAAGAGCTGACCAAAAGGTTATTCCAAAAACCTGAATACACACCGGGCCTTTGCCGATAAGATTGCCCACCCCTGTTCTAAACACTCACCTTGACCATGTGATTGGACAGGGAGAGGAGTGGTGGAGTTATGGAAGGTGGAATGTTATCTACCTTGAGACTTGTTGGTAGCATGTAGGTGTTTCCCGATCCTGTGCATCACAGCCAGAGTTGGGTAATTCCGGTCCAGAGAGTAAAAGTTCAGACCAAGATTTTGTTTCAACCAACCAGTTGAGCATAAAAAGTCACAGTCACAGTTACTCAACTGGTTGGTTGAAACAAAATCCCGGTCTGGACTTGAATTACTCTCTGAGCTTGAATTACCCAACTCTGATCAGGATACAGATTCATCATAGGGTAATAAGCAGCGTCTTGTTTTACAGGCCTAACAAGTGTGTGTGTGTGTGTGCTTGTGAGGGAGTGCCCACCTCCCTTATCGCCTCCCCCATGCATGTAAATGAATTGGGTGGGGGGTGAGGGGAGGCTGCCAGGTTACCGTGGTGAGCAGGCAGAGTCGTTTATCGGGGACATCTGTTCCACTTGGCAACCAAATCAGACATATTTCAGAATCCGTCAGGAAAGCGGGGCCCCAGAAACAGGGCTTTTAAAGATGGGGGGGGATGGGTCTCTGTTAATGTGCATGTAAATGCTCAGGAAGGCAGGAGGGGTAGTGTTCTGAAAGGAGGCAGCTCTGTGAGGTGGATCCCTTAACGGGGCAGGAGGGTGCGGCAGGATACAGCTTGGGCATGGAATGTGGGGGGAGCTGGGATGGAATGTCAGAGGGACTAGAGCTCAAGATAGGGAGGAATCACAGAACACAGTAGACACACAGTAATGGATTCATTTAAGGCAGTGCTAGATAAAATTATCCTTAAGATTTTCAGTCAGTTTCCCTCTCTTTTGTTATCTTTTCATGGTCTTTATTATGGTTTCATGTTGTTATGGAGGTGAGATACCAATGGAGGGAAAAGCAAAGGTATGGGTGGAGCTTAAGAGGAAGACAAGCAATCTCCATCTCAGTTGACGCCATCACTGTAGGTCGTGTCAGTTTGCGTACTAGACCAAGCAGTAAGTTTCATGTGTTTCCTGCACATTGAAAGAACTCTGGGCATCATGACAATCCGGCTGACAGACTAGTGGCCTCCTTGTCGACCTCGGTCCTGACACCTGTCTGTCTGCTTGCCTCTAGGATACGCCATTTTGCAGGCTATCATGGAAAAGGCGGGCCAGAACAACTGGCAAGTTAGCGCAATCTGCGTGGAGAGCTTCAACGATGCCAGCTACCGGCGCCTCCTCGAAGACCTCGACCGCCGCCAGGAGAAGAAGTTCGTCATTGACCTGGAGCCCGAGAGACTGCAGAACCTTTTAGAACAGGTTAGTGCGGCTTTTTCGCCTGATATGGGGCATCAGATGGCTCCATTTCTCAACAGGAATTAGGGCCACTGATAAAACCTTATCCAGCTCCTCTGTGGCTGTCCTTCCCTTGTCTGAATCTGATTCACCTGTAATGTACAGTGACACAGAACTGGGCATTTGAGTAGATTGGGCAGTTCATTTAATGGGATACTGTCCAGCCTTGTCTGAACTTCTTTACTTGTCTTCTAGATTGTCAGTGTTGGAAAACATGTGAAAGGCTACCATTACATCATGGCGAACCTGGTAAGTGGAGATTCAGGTCTGTTTCACTCTTGCAACTGAGGACAGCTCAATGTTTGTGCTGTACCCTAGACCCCCCCCCCATCAAATCTGGCCCTCGATTCCAAATTCAGGTATTTCAAGTCTCCCAGGTAGTTAGCTTAATAATTTCTGGCTCTAATTGGCCAGAAGCTTCACAACTGGCTCTCGGGTAAAGGAAAGCTGGAAAAGCAGCAGCGCTCGGCCCTCGAGGACCATGATTTGAATAGCCCTGGCGTAGACCAAACAGAGCCTGAGACCTAGCAGTTCCTCATGCAAACAGGCTGGTTAAATTCATGTTGGGGATACACTCAGTCAGTCCAAGTGTGAAGAGACTCTCTAAACCGATATGGTAAGAAATTAAGATGTAAAGTGTGTCACACAGATGCTCTCAGCCATCCCTTATGCTCAGTGCATGGTTGGTTTGCAAGCTGGCAAGAGTAAAGCCTGCTTTTAATTCCTGACCTGATGTCTGATAAATAAAAACTCCTTCTATACCACCAGGGCTTCAAGGACATCTCCTTGGAACGATTTATGCATGGTGGGGCCAATGTAACAGGTTTCCAGCTGGTTGACTTCAGTACACCCATGGTGCTTAAGCTTATGCAGCGCTGGAACAAGCTGGACCAGAGAGAATACCCTGGATCCGACAGTCCGCCAAAGGTAGGCCAACAGTCTGTAACACCTTTTGCAGATAAGAAATCATGACTGTGGTAATCAAGGATCACTAAGTCACTGAGGTGACTCAACAGGTCCATAAGACCTCCCACCCCTGAGTCATAGTAACTGAGGTGACCCAACAGGTCCATGAGACCTCATACCCCTGAGTCACAGTCACTGAGGTGACCCAACAAGTCCATGAGACCTCACACCCCTGAGTCATAGTAACTGAGGTGACCCAACAGGTTCTTGAGACCTCATACCCCTGATTCACAGTCACTGAGGTGACCCAACAGGTCCATGAGACCTCTCACCCCTGAGCCATAGTAACTGAGGTGACCCAACAGGTCCAGGAGACCTCATACCCCTGAGTCACAGTCACTGAGGTGACCCAACAGGTCCATGAGACCTCTCACCCCTGAGTCATAGTAACTGAAGTGACCCAACATGTCCATGAGATCTCTCACTCCTGAGTCATAGTAACTGAGGTGACCCAACAGGCCCATGAGACCTCTCACTCCTGAGTCATAGTAACTGAGGTGACCCAACAGATCCATGAGACCTCTCACCCCTGAGTCACAGTCACTGAGGTAACCGAACAGGTCCATGAGACCTCACACCCCTGAATCATAGTAACTGAGGTGACCCAACAGGTCCATGAGATCTCTCACTCCTGAGTCATAGTAACTGAGGTGACCCAACAGGTCCATGAGACCTCACACCCCTGAGTCATAGTAACTGAGGTGACCCAACAGGTCCATGAGACCTCACACCTCTGAGTCACAGCAATACAGAGTCCCCTCAGCCTGCCTGCCTGTGTCTGCCCTGTTAGAAGCTACCAGGATCTCCCACAGCTCAGTCCTGTTCTGCTTTTAAATTCCATCGTCCTGGCCAGATGTGAAGTGACAGGCGTTTGTGTGTAGCTCTGCTTTACTGCCTCCCTGTCTCTCTCTCTCTCCTCCGCTTTGTGTCCCCCTCTCTTCTCCATCCTTTTATTATCTTTCTTCAGCTCTTCTTCCCTCAGTTGACTCCAAGTCAAATGGCTTTAAGGGAGAATCTAAGGTTTTAGTGCCTGTGTGCCAGATTCCCGCAGAGTTAAAAATGAAAGGAAGCCTCACTGATGTAGGTTTTCTCCTTAAAAAGCATTTGGCTATTTTCCTTTTTTATTTCACGTCAAGATGTTTATTTGAATGAATCGACATGAAGCGCCGTAAGAGTACCCAGGCCGGTTTTATCATACCTGTCAGTGTGATACCGATGGTAGCGATGACATCCGTGAATGACATCCGTGAATGACATCCGTGAATGACATCCGTGAATGCCCCGAAACACTGGCAGTGGCTTTGCCCTTTGGCTCCGCCCAGTCAGATCTCCAGCCTCCTCCCCCCCCAAAACAGCCGGCTGCTTATTGATGTCATGCAGGGCAGCAACTGAATGATAAACACTGTGATAATTGGGAGGCAAGGGCTGACCTCCATCACATTTCTGTAATATATGCAGCTTCTCCATGTGTTGCTGCGCAGGAGTCAGCTACAGTGACTGCCTGTCCCCAAATCAGCATCGTGGTCCCATGTCCCTCCAGGTGATCTTATGCGACATCACTTTCAAAACACTATAATCAGGATGAGAGGTTTATTTGATGTTGCCTTTAGAGTCCTTGGTGTTGGATTTCAGTTGGTTTAGGGAGGTTTCAGTTGGTTTAGGGAGGTAATCAGAATCGAACGTTTCCTCACACAGAACGCAGCTCGGTTAACTGCATTAACAGCTTTTCAGCCTCAGTATAAAGCATCATATCACATATGTAAAGATGACATCTCTTTCCCCACTGATCTCTTGATAAGCAAACGGACTGCATTTCTGCAGTTGGCTTGTTCTCTGAAGGTCTTCAGTAAGGCCTGTGCTGATAGGTGGGTTCTGTAAAGGGCAGCAGAATGCCCCTCCCCCGTTTTCCCTATGGACTGGGGGCAGACACTGCTGCAGAAGTCTCCTCCGTGCCCTGGTCTCATTCGTTAGCATCTTGGTAAAATAAGATGGAGCCTAAGCTGCTGCCTGATTTCACTCCATGTTCCTAAATAAAAATACTCCAGGTGCTTCTTTACAGCCTGCAGACATGACGATTCAGAGGCCATGTTACTTTGGAGACCATTGTGGAACAAACTATCAGATGAGCAAAACAGAATCTAAAGGCTTTTTCTCTAATTCTTAAAACATGCATATTATTTATAGGGCTCTGTAAACATGAGGTGCCTGATAAGGCACTCAGGGAGATTGTCCAGGACACTGGGTTTACATGGTCCGGGTTTTCATAGCCATAACGATCTGGAGATGCTAGGTGATGCACCATCTCTGCAGGTCCTCATACAGAATCATTGATTTGGCTCCTGTCAGCCAGTAGCTAATGTAAACTGAAGCTTTTAGCACAAGCAGTTTAGTGTCGTCCTCTCCGCAAGATAGTAGACATTTTCACAGCAGTGCCCCCTGCCTACCATCAACGAGAACATTATTTGTGGATATGAACACAGTAAGCTGAATCTCTGTGGGTTCTCCTTCCTCAGAACACATTGGCACTCTGCAGGCTCCACTTCCTCAGTTCACTTTGGCTCTCTGTGGTTCCTCTTCCTCAGTACACTTCAGCACTGGCCTATGATGGCGTAATGGTGATGGCGGAGGCCTTTCGGAGCCTGCGGCGGCAGAAGGTGGATCTTTCGCGCAGGGGAAATGCGGGTGACTGCCTGGCCAACCCGGCAGCACCGTGGAATCAGGGGTTAGACATGGAGCGCACCCTGAAGCAGGTGAGCCACCAAGATCCAAGGTGATGGGCACATAGACAAAAGAATGTTATTTTTTCTCTGATGCCTCCCTTTACAGGGCTTTGCTTTGTTTATACTTGATTATATACAGTATGATTCTAAAAGAAGGGCACAGGTAAACCTAGAACATGTCAGTCTCAGCCGGTGAGAGATAGCAGGATTCTGAGGAAGCCTGGTGTGGGCAGCATTACAACTGACAGGAAGTGGACGTCTAAATTTCAGGATGAGACATAGCAGAATGAGGACATCCTATGAAATGAAGTGGCATAAACTCAGCAGGAATGATGAGATCCTCACTGTTTATTATTTGTTTATTAAAGGTTCGACTCCAAGGACTGACAGGGAATGTCCAATTTGACCATTACGGACGAAGGATCAACTACACAATGGACGTGTTTGAGTTGAAAAGCAATGGTCCAAGAAGGGTAAACCCCCTTAGTCCTCTCACCCAACCTGCCTGGGGGTTTATGGCACCAGTTTCAGTGGATTTGATTCAGGGACTCCATCTTCAGAAACAGACAGTGGGATCATGGAGGGAATTATAGTTCCATGATGTGTATGCTGTATGTTCCTCCTTGCAGGGTCCTTATCCTAATCTGTCTCATGTCTCCAGATTGGCTACTGGAATGATGCTGACAAGCTGGTCCTGATCCAGAATGAAGCCTTACTTCCAAATGAGACATCTGGTCTGGAGAACAGAACTGTCATCGTCACCACCATCATGGTAAGACGCCGCCATCCACACGGTTACTAGGCTCGGAGACTCCATGGTCGTGCTGGTTTCTCCGATCTGTGTTCCGGGTGCGTGGTCCCACAGGAGCCGCACTGCTAAGCTGTGTGACACTTTTGGCATTTTGTAAACATCGCAAACGTTCACCTGGAGGGAGCTGTTGGTTTCTGGATAGCTGGAGGTCCAATCCGCTTGTGAAGCCCAAATAGCAGTATGAGGCTTCGTATGGCCACAGTGCTCGCTGGCGTGGGGGACAGTCTCGCGGCCTGATGCTCTCCCAGCTGTTGGACGCTGGCGTATACGTGTGTAGGAGGATGCCCAGCTGGACAGCGGCACCTCTCCTCCTCCCAGATCGTCATCTCTGGACTTCCTGCCACTTTTTTTCTGACACATTCTCAGTTTTTCACGCTGACTTTTAATGTTGCATATATTTAAGAGTTAATCTGTTCGAGATGCTCTCATTCATTTACATTATTTTGAGTCCGCCTGTGATGTTGGGCATCAGGCGGCTCTGGGTGGCGCGTTGGGAGTAGGTGCGATGGCGTGGAGCTGAGCTGAGGGTGACCGCATCCCCTCGCTATCTGAATGAAAGCAGGGTGCCGCAAAAGCCGACCTCAGCGCCATCCTCCTTTTTTCAGCCCCTCGTGAGGAAGCCCTCGTTCAGAAACTGAGCCGGAATTGGACCGAGCCGCTCTAGCACCAATTGCTGAAATGGACCGCAACTGTACGTGTGCCCCCTGCAGGCAGATAAGGGCATGCTCACTGCCCCGCCACCCAGGTGTGTGGCCGACCTTACACTCACATCGACCTGGAGGTCAGCTTGCCAAGTGTCTTCTAGGAGAATTTTTTTTTTTTTTATCCAAATTTTTAATGTTTCCACTCTGTCCTTTTTTTGGGGGAGGAGCAGCAGAGCTGGAAGACTTTTCAGAATCGAAAAAAATTAAAGAAGCGGGCGTTCAAACTGCATTGGATGACTGGATTATTATACCTTACCGTGCTCAACTGGCTTTTGTCTCAATTTCAAGCTGCGTACGGAAGTCTGCAGAGTGCACGCCATTGTGTTGCAGCGTCACCAAGTCTCAGTGCACTGGGATTTCTCGCTGCGGCACGAGTCTGTCGCTCACTCTACTCCTGCCCCATCTCTCCCAGCTAAGCAATTTTTCTCAGAAGAGCCTCACCAGTCCACTTAACAGGCACTTGTTTAAAGCCTTGAGGAGAACAGCAGAATGTGCCCTTTAACTTTTCTTGAGTGAATCTGTGCTAGCAGGGTGCATCGGCCAGGATTGCTGAAGAGGAAAAGTGCTCGTCTCACGGTCCCACGAGAGGCCTCACTCACAAAAGCGCCCTCTTTTTGCTGACCGGACTGGAATGTCGATCTCAGCCAGAGCGGCACTTGGAAAGGCCGGTTCCCAGAAAGTCTCGGTGTCTCCAGAACCTCAGAATATGTGTCCCGAGCATCACCAGTGTACTACGTGCCCAAGTCGGTTCCACTTTATCGCTGAACTGATTGTCCTTTGGATCAGATACTTTTGTGGATGTGCTAGATTATATAGGACAGCATAGTGCAAACCAAAGTCGCTGTGCTCTGGCTTTGAGAATGTGTGCAGCTATACTTGTAAATATTCAGCACCGTTTAGTAATAAAGTGTAACCAGTGGAATTGCCTTTGTTTAAGATGTGGTGAAAAAAGGCATAAGTTTGTAGGGAACAGAGAGTTGAAGCCGCGCAGCTTTTATGCTTTTGTGTTGTGTATTGGGCTGTGGGGGGGGGGGGGTGCTGCTGGCTGACTGGACTCTTTGATCTTACGAGTGTCTATGGGCATCTTATGAGTGTCTATGAGCAATGCCCATTCTGTGAAGTCATAATCACTGAAGCGATGATGTACTGATGCGGTCACAGGGTCCTTTGTAACACTGTAACATACCAGTGTGAATGAACACAGATCTGCAAGGGCAGGTGTAGTAATCCCAAGTAATCCACTACAGACAAGTGGTAAAATGGACCTTCAGCTAGGACAATGCAGGAAGAAGCAGTGCTGTCGTAACTCCTCCCCACATATTGAATACTGATGGTTATAATGCTTTTACAAATCTGGTATAATTTGGGCTGTCAAAGTTCATGCGATAATAGCTCGTCAACGGGAATTCATTATAACGTGACTGATTTTTTTGATGTCATTAACGCGTGTCGAGTCAAATGGCAGCTCGGGAAAAACAACAAACAAAGAACAATGTATTTTGAATGGCAGGTTCAGCTTCAAAACTCTGTCAGATGGGTCCATCGACAAGACCAAAGATATTTGAAGTTACTGACGATGTGAAATGAGTTACCATCGAAGTACATCTAGTGTTAAATACCAGACCAGGTTGCATCTCTTCTCAGAATGATAGACTCATTTGCATTTTCATGTTGTAACTTATTATGATAATAATAATATTTCTTTAGCTATATGTGAATGAGGAGGTCCATCGCGCGCTTTTGTGATGCCTTAACTGCATAATTTATATCTTCCTCAAAGTTATTCTCTACGAGAGTATGTCTCCGGTCAAATGGTATGCTTTCCGGAATTTTCTTCAGTGTCCGAAATTGTTTGTAGGCTCATTAAGTTTATTGGGATTCCTAATTCTTTCATATACTTTTTGTAGTAAATCGTTACCACACTTTGCCAGATCTTTGTAAAATTACAATATTTTCTCCGATTTACGTATTATAGCCAGGAGATGGAGTGGTGAGGACATTTTGCACTGCTCAGTCAGTTACAAGTAGTGAGGTGGAGCGTGAAGGACAGACGACTGCAGAGCCAAACGAGCTTGGGTGAGGGTGAAGACTGTTGCTACAGAACTGAACGATATTGTTATATTAGTCACCAAACTAACTCACAAAACGGACTAATTATTAGTCACCCTTGCGCTGTTACGTATCCGAGTGAAATTGTTTTTCTTTATTTTTTTGTAAATATTTGAGGTTTTGTTTTTGTGTTAAATGCATATATACCGATATCGCATTAAAAATCGTATCTCAAACCCTCTTCTCTATCCATTGCTGCTTTTTGTAAATCTTGGGTCAGACATTTAGGATAAAATGGCTTTTTGCTTTAAAAAGGTTGCCTCTGATCTCTGATGATCTCTGATCTATACTTAGTTATATGACTAAGTAATATGTAATATCTAGCAGGTCAACAGGCTGGTCTGTTGTTGGGCTTGAGTTTTTCTTAAGTGATGAAGGGTTTCTGATGACCTTTGGACAATCTTTGTTGTAGTTTATTTTTGGTAATTGATTTCCAATAATAAATGCATACATTTGCATAAAGCAATCATGCTTTGTCAACTCTAATATTGATAAGAAAATGAACACCTGAAAAAATTCCTTAATGGTAAATGTTGAATAAATTCATGATTTCATTTGCGATTAATTTGTGATTAACTATGGACAGCTGTGCAATTAATCACGATTAAATATTTTAATCTATTGACAGCCCTAGTTATAATATAATGCTCCAATAATGGCATTTTTTTAAGCACGATAGATCAAGCAGCTTTAATCTATCAGGATATGACTTTATTGCTGTATTTTCTCTGTATGTGTGGAGTAAATTCTGACTGAATATTCTGATGGTAAATGTGTTATTTACTTTATGCTGTAAATGCCTTGTGCTTATATTGGACATGTAGGTTGTCTTTGTTTTAAACTTACTTATTCCCTTTCCTGTGCAAACAGTCCAGATCTCGCAGAAAAAAAAGATAGAATTATCAAATCATCTTGTAATTTTAACCCATTCTGAATATTGTCGTTGCAATAAAGAGATGCTCAGCGGCTGAGTTTTCCTTGTGTGCTTTTCCCTTTGAGGACATATCCTGTTAAGGCTGCTGGCACGCATGCACATGCTAACATTTTGTCATGAATAGAATTTCCTCTTTGACTGAGAATAAGATGTGAGTATAACCATTAATGGATCCATCAGGGGAGCAGTTAGAGCTGAATGGATGGGGGGAGGGGGCTGAGTTTTACTGGGGCGGGGTGGGACTGATGGCAAACTATTTATGACTTACTGTAAGCCAATAAATAAACATTTATTTCGGGGGCGGGGCTAATCACTTTGGGTTGCTAAAGCCCACCTAAAATAGGCCTAAGGATGCCCTTGGGGTCCATTATATAATACTGTGGCTTGTGTGTTTCTCTAAGATGTGGTTGTTATTGATCAGAACATGGTCAGTGTTAGTTCTCTGTGTGATCAGTGCGAGGTCTCTGTGTGGTGAGTGTGAGGTCTGTGTGGTGAGTGTGAGGTCTCTGTGTGCTTTTCTGTGATCAGCATATGTTTGCATGTGGTCCATGCCATCAAACGTGGTGTTTGGGACTCTTTGTTGCAAGGATTCTTGAGGGTCAGTGTGTGGCCTTCTGTCTTTGTGCTGAGGGTGCTTGATGGCTGCCTTCTTGTCATTGTAGTCACTGCTTCTCCTCCATTCATTGCAGGAGGGCCCTTATGTGATGCTGAAGAAGAACTGGGAGATGTTTGAGGGCAATGACCAGTATGAAGGATACTGTGTGGACCTCGCCTCTGAGATCGCAAAGCACATTGGTATCAAGTACAAGATCGCAATTGTGCCGGATGGGAAATATGGTGCCCGGGACCCTGAGACAAAGATCTGGAATGGCATGGTTGGGGAACTGGTGTATGGGGTAAGGGAGAGGTGTATGCGTATGCTGTAAAAATTAAACTAATTACCATGGAGAACTGAAAACAAGACCTGGATTTGGAATGGGGGGGGTGGCATACAGTATGAGTGAATAGGGTATAAAGTACAGGGGAGTAGGCTATAGAATATGAGAGTAGGGTAGTGTAAGAGGAGGGGTTAGAACAGAGAATCAGGGCTGGGGAGCAATGGAGTGCATGGCAATGGGTCTGTAGCTGCTTCGAGCACTGCATTAAAGGCGGACGTCATGGCAATGGATCTGTAGCTGCTTCGAGCACTGCATTAAAGGTGGATGTCATGGCAATGGGTCTGTAGCTGCTTCGAGCACTGCATTAAAGGCGGATGTCATGGCAATGGGTCTGTAGCTGCTTCGAGCATTGCATTAAAGGCGGACGTCATGGCAATGGGTCTGTAGCTGCTTCGAGCACTGCATTAAAGGCGGACGTCATGGCAGTGGATCTGTAGCTGCTTCGAGCACTGCATTAAAGGCGGACGTCAGCCTTTCCCTATCTGGAGAGTGCAGCTCCAGTCCTCACCTAACAGCCGCATCCAAGAGCCAGTGCAGCAGCATCTGCCTGAATCCTCCTTCTTCCCTTAGAGAGTGTCAGCCTGTCATAACAAAAGTTTAATTTCTTTCTTGGATTAATTTTAAGCTTTCAACAGCTGAGGCAAGGAGGAAAAAAGCTCTTAAGTCGCTAACAAGTCATCTGGTTTGTAGATTTAAAAGGAGCCTTACGAGCTTGCAGACCTCCACAGCTGCACCCTATTTCCGTTTGGAATTTCAGGACTTATCACTCTCTGTCCCTACACCACTGCTCCATCACAGGCTTTTAAATTAATCCCGTGGGATTAAAATGGTTCGTTTTAAATTTGCAAAGTGACATTGCAACACAAAATGCAAAAAAAAAAAAAAACTAGGGGAAAAAGAATGAAAAGTGGTGAAAGTTGACCTGTCAGCTGTGTGGCTTATATAAGCAGGTCAGTGGTCTTGATTTCATAAAGTACTACAATTCCCATGATGCAGTCATTGTGAAACTGAAAGAAAAAAAAAGCAAAACATTTTTGAAGACAGATTTCAAATATGTGGTAACAAGCAGCAGGGTAAGCAACTTGAAAAATAAATAATTAGTTATTAAATTAAAAATGATTAAATTAAGGACATTTTTCTCTATTAAAAATTACAGAGGTTGGCAAAAGGTTTCACCTTTAGCTTTTTTAAGGGTGAAACCTGTTGCCAACCTCTGTAATGGTTCATGATCAATTCAACTTTCTTCAGGCAAAAAGGGAAAAAGGGAACAGAAGAACATCTAAATAAAATTTCTAATTATTTGTTCCCCAAAAGAAAGCAGAGATTGCTGTGGCCCCCCTGACCATCACCCTGGTGAGGGAGGAGGTCATCGACTTCTCCAAACCCTTCATGAGTCTGGGCATCTCCATCATGATCAAGAAGCCACAGAAGTCCAAGCCGGGCGTCTTCTCCTTCCTGGACCCACTAGCCTATGAGATCTGGATGTGCATCGTCTTCGCCTACATCGGCGTCAGCGTGGTGCTGTTCCTGGTGAGCCGCTTCAGCCCCTACGAGTGGCACACGGAGGAGCC
>JAODKF010000053.1:6525135-6540043 GCA_026779585.1 Mormyrus proboscirostris | reverse complement strand
CTTCATGCTCAGCTGGTTGGTAGAAACAAAACCTTGGTCTGGATTTGTAGCTAATGGACCTGAAATGCCCAACACTGCCATCTGAGCTGGTCACCCTTACAGAAACAAACACAGTGCAATAATTGAAGATCAGCACTACCGTTTCACAGGGTACATCTATGAACTAGAATGACAATAATAGATAATATTTGGGATAACATTAAGTGGATGAATGAAAGTTGCATTTATATAGTGCTTTTCACAACACCCAAAATGCCTTACAGAAGCCACCACCCCTGTGTAACACCCACCTGGATGATGATAGCAGCCATTCTGCACCAGCATGCTCACCACACTAGCTAAGGCGGTGAAGGGGCAGGAGAGAATTCACCTATTAGATATAGGGGATGATTAGGAGGCCAGATTTCATAGGTGCGTAGTGGGAGATTTAGCCAGGGCATCGGGGTATTACCCATACTCTTTCGAAAGATGTCCAGGGATCTTTTATGACTTGAGAGAATCAGGATCTTGGTTTTACATCTCATCGGAAGGACGGCACCATTTTCACAACACAGTGTCCCTGTCACTGCACTGGGGCATTGGGATCCACACAGACCACAGGATGGGCTAACCTGTTAGCCACACTAACTAACTCCTACAGCAGCAACCCAGCTTTCCTAGCTGGTCGACCATCAAGTACTGGCCAGATCCAAACCTGCTTAGCTTCAGGTGGATTACTTGGTCTGAACGGCAGGCAGTATGGCTACTGAATAATAAGCGATAAGATAGCCAGCCTGCACTTCACAAAGACTCCTACCTCATTACAGGTAGGTCTATTGCTTGAGACTGGCAGCCTACAAATTGACAACAGCTCCCAGACATCAGCGAATGATTTGCAGTTGTCCCGAAAAGGGGCATGGCTACAGATCACTATCACCCCCCCCCCTCCCGGTTCTCCCCGATTTACCTCCCTGAAATAAAAAAAAGTGGGGAGTCTATAGATATATTAACTATATACATTACTGTGCAAAAGTCTTAGGTAGGCAAAGAAACTGTTTAAAGCTATTTATCTGGGTAGTGTATATTTTCTCAGAATATGGGCTGTAAAGGTATGAAAAGCTCATGATAACCATATATCCCAGTATTTGTGTTATTGATATCCAACAGTTACAACCCTAAGTTGAATATTACGGTCCATATACCATAATAGCAAATAGGTGTAAATACCACTGAACCACCATGAAACGTTATTTCTCGTCATAACGAGATAAGTATCACGTTATAACGAGAAACTGGGCAAACTTTTCATATAAACTATTTTATCATGGTGGCAGCGATACGCAGCCGTATATATACTTCACTTTAAACTTTATTTAATATTTAATAAATTCAAAGTTTCAGTTATAAGAGTACTTAGTTATAAAATCTACTGTTGCACGTGAAACAAACATTAAAGCGTGATTTAAAAAAAATGCACAAATTACTTCAGAAAAATTATTACCAGCTGTCAAGTTCACCATAGCCAGGAGCCACAGTTAGCCAATGATACGTTTGCTGGATTGCAGTAATCTCACAGTCTTTTTCGTTGGCTAATGTAATGTATGTAAACAAACCTACACAAATTCCATACTGCACTTTACTGTTAGCATCCAATGCTGCAGTGTCCTGTGCTTTTGCTTGGCATCATCTTGTTTTTACCATGTCATACACACATAAGCTTCTCTTAGCATGCACTACCTATATTACATATTGTAGCTAGTTTAATTAGTATTACCGACGTTCTAGAGCAACATACGACTACTATGGATCCGCATCTAGCCTTCTCCTGGCTCACCAAATTAACTTATCTGCTAGAACAGAGACACGCAATTATTTTCAATGTAGTTAGTATACATCTTTATAGATTATGGAACTATGGTTGACACGTTTTACATCGAAACTTGTTGCGACCAACGCGACTTAATGCGGCATTCTGTGCCTGCTTTTCGGCTACTGGAGCGTCACAGTTTCCCGACAACTAACTGAACAGTTACAGCCTCACTCTCAACTAGTAAATCACAAAATGAACCTTTATCCCTCCGACCGATCAGGTGCTCCTGTCAGCCTTGCACATTGGTAGTGACAAGGGGTGTGGTTTACCGGAACAGCCTTTGGAAATTGCGTAACGCATTGCGTACACAACGGAGCAACGCCTTCAGAAATCCTGCTTTGCTATTGGTCAGATTACCATGCCAGTCTCCTTAGCACAAGTACCGACCCGTAAAAAAGTCTGGCTATTTGTCAATTCATTTTGTATATTTCTGGTGTTAGTACATTAGGTGTATAGAGCTGCTCATTGGTTAATTTAAGCACGGACATGCATTTATGTCATAATGTGTAATTTTGCTAAGTAACTGGAATACGCCCCGGGGTTTTCTGTTACACTCGGAGAGTCTGTTAGCTAGTTGGCTAAATGGAGAGCGCGCGCTGGGCTTTCCGCTGCGGCTCGTGGACGCCGAGCTCGGGCCAATGGCTGTTGGCCGCTCGCTGCATTCAGCGCGAGGAGAAAGAGCGAATCGGGCGGTTCGTGTTCGCCAGAGACGCCAAGTTCGCCATGGTACGAGCGGGCTTCTGCCGCACGCCTAAACATGCGCGGAATTGCGCCGCTCTCACGTTTGCGTGTGCTTCTGGAAACACTTTGACCTGCTCGGTCCATCCTGTCATGTAAGATAATGAAATTCTGTGAAAACTGTCAGACCCAGTAGGGACTCGTGTTTTTTTTTATGATTCCAGAATAAATACGTGTGTGCACTGTTAATAGCTCGCTATTTCTAAAGTCGAATACATTGATTTTCAGTTTTTCCACGTGTAGCATTTCCAGGGATATGGTCCAGATAACTGCGGTGCAGTTACTGAGAACAGAACTGATTTATACCTGCTCCGGTTAAATGCCTTACATTATTGCTTAGCTGCTACACCTGTCCAACCAGAGTTGTGTATTTACTGAAACAATTCAGAAGTGCACAATGGCCAGTATGGCAGAAGAATCCCTCCTGTAACAATGCCGTAGACACACTCAAATTGGCAGCTTTCCATAAATAAATTCCCCTTGGGCAGTGAATACCGTGTGTGTTCTCACAGGCAGGCCGGCTGCTGATGAGAAAGCTAATCTCTGAGAAGATGGCTGTGCCCTGGAATGAGGTTTGCCTTGAGAGGACGCCCAAAGGGAAGCCCTTCCTGGCCCACCCTGCCCCTCCCAGCGCCAGCCGCAGCTACAGGTTTAACATCTCACATCAGGGGGACTTCGCCGTCCTGGCTGCAGAGCGTGGGCTGCAGGTGGGGGTGGACGTCATGAAGACCAGCCGGCCAGGTAGACGATCTCTGAAAGCCGCCCTCTGCAGCGTATTGCTCAGGAGTCCATCTCTTATGCGGCAGGTTAAAGCATGCATGGAGTTCAGTGTCAGCCAATGATCGCATGTTTGTTTGTTCGGCCTTCTGTGCGGTGACCTCTAGGGGGCGTTTTATTAATGTCCTCTTTAGGGTTGCACATTTAAAGGGTTTTTCCTCATCGACAGTTGCTAATATTACTGAACTTGATTATTTACTGACCCCCCCGGCACCCCCCATCCACACACACAATATTGCCGTTGATTACATTCTTCAGTAAAGGAACTGTAGAAGCCAATAATGTCATAGCTACCAATAATGTAATGAGTTGTTACATTATTGGCCAGTTATTACATTATCAATTTTTATTACATTGGGAATGGAGAAATGACGTTATTGGCTTATTGCATTATTGGTAGTTATTAAATTATAGGCCTCTACGAGGACTTTATTGGGGAAAAAAATACCTTTTTAAGCATATTAACACATCGCTTTTGCGCCGGTACAGGCACCATTTGGCAATGTTGAGCCTACGGACAGCTGTAAATCAGCCTGAGACATTACGGAGAGTACAGGTCTACTGGCTAATATGGAAATGCGTGAGACTTTACATTTATTCATTTAATTTGGAACTCTTGATCGACTAAATCCTTAATTGCAAATAATCGATTGTCAGTTAATCATTAGCAACACTATTCCTTTTCCTCTGGCGGGTTGTGGATGCTGAATTCATGTTTTCAACATTCACAGGAATGAGTTTTGGGTTGATGGTGGCTGCATGTGCTTCGTTCATGTTGTGTGTATTGTCTGATTTTGTCTGTAACTGCTGCTTTAACGCAGAAGTTTCCCTTTGTGGGATTAATGAAGTTCATCTTATCTTAAATTGATGCCGTTAAATGGCCCATAGTGTGTGCATGCGCATCTGCCCTGGGATGGACTGGCAGCTTGTAGTTGGTGACTACCTGCCTTGTGCTTTCGGCAGCCCTAGACTTAGATAAGTGGTCGGAAGATGGAATTTTTTTTTGGCCTTCATAGCCACTAGGTGGCAGTGTTGCACTTAAACTTGATGTAAAAATTGCTGTATATTCTGACACTCTACAACTGGAATAAACCACTACTTAGATCAAGTGCGTGGTACATGAAGGGAAGTCAAGAATTAGTATTAGGTAGTAATAGCTATATTTTTGTTCTTTTGTGTTCCAGGTAGTGGTTCTGTGCCACACTTCTTCCACATCATGAGGAGACAGTTTACTGACCGTGAATGGGGGGTCATCCAGGGCGCGGGGTCAGAGTGGACCCAACTGGATATGTTCTACAGACACTGGGTAACCATGGTGACCTCTGACCACCACACATTGCTGTACACTGGCCACAGTATTCTACAGGATATAATAGGTAATTGGGTGTCAAGGCTCCTGCTCCTGTCGGGGTCACTGATGGCAAATGGGTCTAAGCAGAAGCGGCAGGGATGCTATTGTCAATGGTAAACCTCATGAAACCCTTACAGGTGTCCACACTGGGACAGAGAATGATACCCTGTAGGGCTGGACGATGGCCCCCCTCAGGTCAGAAAGCACTCTGTGTGACTCTGATAGAGAAGCCATGTGTTTTTGAAGCAGGTGGATAAAAGCCTTTTGGGCGTCTAGATGCCGATGTTGCCAGACGAGAGGAGAGATTCCGAAGCTTAAAGAAAGGCTCACTGTTGGGGCTTATGGCGTTCTGGGCATGAATCACAGAGCTGGAGGTGCTAAGGCTGGAAATCAATGCTTACGAGTATTAACAAATTGAGATGGACATCACTGATTGCTCAGGAAATCGACAACAGAAGAAACTATCAGATAAGATAAGGCTTTATTGATCCCACACCAGGGGAAAATTTACTTGTTACTACAGCTTAAAATTGAAGATGCATACCCATAGAAGGTAAATCAGAGAAGTGAAAAATCAGTGCACACAAATTGCAGATATTGCAAGTATGCAGTGAACAAATAATTGCGTATGTAACGATACAGATATTTCACCCTGTAGGGTGTAAATATACAACATAGATGTCGTGCAAATGCAGTGAATATATGCTGTGTACAACTGTATGTATTGGACAGACAGTACTTCTCTTGACTGGAGTTATGAAATTTGATAACGGATGGAATGAAGGACCACAGAATAATTGATAATCATGCAAGTCTTATGATTTACATTTGAAAGATGAGATTAATTCCATGACAATATACACAACATAAGAGCACAGTATGAAGGGACCTAAATATATAAACAATCTACTGTATACAAATAACCAAATACCAGTCATAGTCTATGGAAATGTACTGTATATGTGCTGAGTGCTAGAATATGCAAACCTAGGTCATGAGGTTAGGTGGTTCAGCGTGAGGAGACATAGGATGCATCAGTTGCAATAATGATGATAAAAAAATCTATAATAAAAAATAATAGTAATAATATTAATAGTGCAATGATGCTGAGGCTGCCTCTACATTCTAGGTGTATGTGTTAGTGTCCTCTGAGTGCGGTGCTGGTTGCTTTTGTGGAGTACAAAACATCTACGGACCCACTCTAGACCAGCACAGGTGGAGCAGCCTGTGTTCCCTTACTCTGCTTCATAATTCCATTATGTTAACTCCTGCTCATCCAAGTAAGCCGGGTGACGCAACACGACCCTACCAACGCCTATACACACTGGCTGGTAACAGGGAGACGATTATCCAGTAACATGAGGTGGTCTCTGCTCACGCCTTGTGTCTAGGCCCTGAAAGAGAGCTTTATTAAGGCTGTTGGAGTCGGTGTGGGGTTCAACCTGCAGAGGGTGGAGTTCCACATCTCGCCTGTGCGCATGCAGGAGGGCCAGGTGTACCGACATACCAGGATGTGTCTGGATTCCGAGGAGGAAGATCCCGATTGGGTGTTTGAGGTAAGGGGGACCTGAGGGGTGACCCTTGATGGAGAGGACAGTGTAAGCCAATCTGCATTTATACCTACAGTACATAGTATTAAGTAGTAGTATGTCTTTTCAAACGGGGGTAAATAGCTGTGTTCTGGATGTAGCTCATAAGGACGGTCAGTGCTTCCCTGGTGTCCCCCACAGGAGAGTCTGCTGGACCAGGACCACCACGTGGCTGTCGCACTCGGGAAGATGGAGCACTCTGCCGGAAGTGTAGCTCATGTGAGCTCAGGTCGGGGGAGGGGCCGTCAGCATCCTAACACTGATGTAGCCTTTGGCCATGTTCTCATGGCACTGCTGAGCAGAACCTGGTGTTGTGTGTGTGTGTGTGTGTGTGTGTGTGTGTGTGTGTGTGGTTCTAATCCCTGAGCGACTGCTTCTGCTGGGCGTTAGTGCAAACCAGAAATGGCAGTGAGATATGAGTGTGATGACCTTCACAGGGAGATGACTGGACCTCCAAGATCTCCCCGGCCCAACAGTTCACCCTGCTGACCTTTGACGACCTCATCTCCGGAGCCGTTCCACTGGCGGATGAGGACGTGCAGTACTGGGAGGATTTCCAGAAGAAGGTGGAGGCCCCACCCCAGCCTGCTGGCCCCTCTCAATGAGCCTCATTGTCCACACACCTGACCTTGACCCTTCAGCCCCACCATATGGGTCAGAATGTAGGTTATTTTCAAATTATGAAGCTATCAAACCCTCTGGATCATTTCGGGGAGCTAAGGGCCCTGCTAATGGCCATTCTGTCGAGTATGAGATCCAAAATGGCGACCTCCTTTTCACAAGCCTAATAGGCTGAGCCGCATTCTACCCAGTTACGCAGCAGCACAAAGCGGTGTTCTGTAGGACCGCAGTGCAGCAAATGGAAATGACAAAGCGTGGCGTTCACAGCTTAAAGAGCAACAATCGGGACAGTGTGAAACAGGGGTGCTGGGCGCCAGTGTGTGTTACTATGATGTGAGCACGCTCAGAGCACCATAGAAGATTCTGTTAGGTTGGGAGGTCTACATGAACGTATTGAGTTCATGTACAATAGCTTCTGCCCTGCATGTGCGTCCCTCATGCTCCCACCTAGAACACGCCTGCTTTATGTTGGTGTCATGGAGAGCAAGAAGGGGTAGGCGAAAGACCGTTTTCCCATGGGATCAGTAAAGTTATTCTGTTTCACATTTATTTCTCTGGCAGACACTTTTAAGGCACTTGGGGGAGGGGAGGGGAGGGGAGGGGAGGGGTTCCACGGTACTTATAGAGCAGAACACAGGACAGTGCGAAACTGGGGCTGGACACCAATTAATGTAACTACTGTATAGGGTGAGCTCAGTCCACCATAGAAGGTTCTGTCAGGTAGGGAGGTCTTCATGAACGTGTCAAATCATGTGGATTTCAGTTTGTCTCTACTTGACTGACGTTTCCGCCCAGAAGAACATGTATGGTCTACGTTTGTGTGAGAGAACCGCCCGTCATATTCCACCGAAGCCAAAACCAGCTGGAGTTCTCTGGAAGTCATAAATCGTATCTATGATACTTTATTTGCATCTCGATGAAGTGCGTGATTTATCTTCCTGGTGACAGAGGTCTGCTGTCCATCGCCATAAATCAGATCTCTGTTCCTGCATGTGCTGCTGGTATTGATATATTTACACTGTGTGGCTTGACCCAGCCCCTGGGCACAAATAACAGCAGTGTGTAGAAAGGCTCCTCTAAATGCCCGCTAAAGTGGTTCTGGTATGCCTATGTAAAGAAACCTCCCGGTCTGTATACGGTAACCTAAGAATCTAAGAAGATTTCTCAGCAATAGATTACAATATCAAAAGTCCAATATTTGATTAATGTTTCATGTCGGGGATCGTTGAGTGGCTTGGTGAGTTAGAAATCTGTGCTGGGGGCTGGATGGGTGCTGGTTTGAACCCCTGCGGTATTGCACTGGGACCCCCAACCTTGATCCCAACTTGTATGCATTTCTCTCTTCATCATAGAGAGCAGGAAGGGCTAGACGGGATCAGTAAAGTATTTATTTTCTGTTGTACATTTACTTGTCTGGCAGATGCTTTTGGCTGCAGTGGCACACAAAGGGGTAGCCGGTGTTCCTGGCATAATAGGGGTTAAGGGCCCAACAGTGACATCACACTGCAGGCAGATTTTTGGGACCCCGGGGTATGTGGAAGGGGTGGGTGAGTGTCCTTATTTACAGTAATTCATTATTCCTGATCCTAATTGCCTGTGGCTGTTTATACCGATCCGTCTGTTTTCATTGATCATAAAGCTCATTCCTGTGAGTGGCTGTGATGGCTGAGCAGGGACAGTGAGTGGCTGCACCCCTTTGCACTCCAGGCCCCCCATTGGAAGGTAGCGATTTGAAATCCTGTCGTCGGCAGAGTGATTTCACAGTTGGGGCCCTCAACAAGGTCCCAAACCCCATTTGATCCAGGCACCCTGGCTCACCCTGCTTTCTCAGTTGTATGATGCTTTGCAAAAAGGCATTTGTTAAATGTATAGTTTATACATGAGCTTTAAAATTTTCTATTAATCATCTTTAATAAGCTCTATATATGTTCAAAGTTCAAGGTTGCTTTATTGTCATTTCAACAATATACATGGTACAGTACACATTGAAATGAGATAACGTTCCCCAGGACCATGGTGCTAGAAAAAAGGACTGGGACAGTACAAAAAAACAAAAACAGATTGCATGTATGCCACATAGACAGGACAACTATGTAAAGTGCAACAAGGACAACAGACAATACATAAATGAGTGCAAATCAGTTGTAGTGCAGCAAAATAAATAAAACAAGTTGTAGTGCAAAAAAAAAAATCACAAGGTTGTGTGTGTGTGTGTATGTCAGTCCAGTTCCTGAGTATATTGAAGCCTGATGGCTTGTGTATGTGTGTGTCTTACAAAGGCTTGATGGCTTTTTGTGTGTGTGTGTGTGTGTCTTAGACCAGTCCCTGAGTGTTTAGTAGCCTGATGGCTTGAGGGAAGAAACTGTTGCAGAGTCTGGTAGTGAGGGCCCGGATGCTTCGGTACCTCTTACCAGATAGCAGGAGGGTGAAGTGTTTGTGTGAAGGGTAGCACCTTTCATACATAAAAGGCAGCTCAAAGAGCTTTATGTGTAGAATAAAAGGTAGAGCAGCTATACAGATTAAGCAACTAGAGATATGGTTATCGGATATTTAAAAAGGGACCATCAAATGATAACGTAAAGGGTGAAACAGTGATATGAGATAAAAAAGCAATAAAAATGAAGGTGAAATGATAAAACAGAATGCAATAAAATTCATGTACGTAAATGTACAAGAACAAAAATGGATAAAAATATATTTAGAATGGAATGTAATGCCTTTAATTGTCACGCATGTATAATGAGATTAAGAGCAGCTCCTTCAGTGCAAACATGTAGGCACGACAAACAATAAGAGTGCAAAAAGTTTTGCAGCGCTATATACATATGGAAGAAAGAATGCAGTAAGAAAATTAAAAACTAAAAATGTAGGATAGCTGAAACAAAATCATGCATCGAAAAAACTTGTCTTAAAACATGTCTAATTGCTTTTTTAAAGCAAGGAAGTGCTGCTGGCAGTGTATTCCATTGTTTGGTGCATAATGACTGAAAGGTGCCCCCCTCCTTCTGTTTAACTCTGGGTATGTGGGGGGTCTTGGAGTTGGAAGATGAAGCAGCTGTTCATGGGCACGTATGGAGTTCTGTGGGGGAGTGTAGAAGGTTAAGAGATCAGTAATGCAGGTTGTTGTTATTCCGTTGAGTGCCTTGTAAGTGAGTAAAATAATTGGAAAAATCTATAGACCACTTTCATGTTTGCAAACAAAGATGACGTGTTTTGTGGGAGGAGCATCACTGGTGGCAGAAAGAGACGGATCAGATGTAGTGCTATTTTGGTGGGAGCACCAAAATCATACGTGAATAATCCGCACGACTTCTTCAGTCATTTTAATGCTTTACCAGCAAAAGATGAAATATCTTGCATTAGTAAATTAACACTTAACAATGGGGTTAGGTTTCCTGATCCACACTCACTGTCTGATCAGTGGGTCAAGGATCCAACTAAATGGGCCAAGTTACAGTGGCTGGACATTTTCGTCTGTGAGAATTTCGTTTAGGTGAGAGAAGGCTGGCTGAGATGGGCAGCCGCCCATAGCAGCCCCCCAGGGAGCTGGGGGTTAAGGGCCTTGCTGAAGGACCCACAGATGTGCAGCGGCTGGGCTCAAACCAGCAACCTTCTGATCGCAGGCACAGAGGCTCAGCCCACTAAACCACATGCTGCCCCCTGATCTGCTTTCTTTGTTCTCATAAGTATTTTGTGCTTTGTTTATAAGTGCTGTGTTTTGGAAAAACCTTTAATTTATTAGTAGTATCATTGGATAGGCTGGCAAAAATGGTTCCAATAATCAGGGAGACTCGTAAAAGTTTGCAATAATTTTCAGTGATTAAAAGGTCTGACTTTAGGTATGTTCCTCAAATGGAAGGAAGCGGTCGTCGTAACATCGGTTATGGCTTTTAAAATTCTAATCACAATCCACGTATACACCAAGTCCTCATGCGATCTGATCTGGGTCACTAATTCTCTGGGTGCGTATAATAATTATTTCTATTTTTTATTATCATTGTCCTTTGCAAAGTTAGTGCACATCCATTCATTTATAGCCAATAAACAGTCATATAAATTGTTACATCAAATAACTGTATCTTTAGCACAGCGATGAAAAGCAACATTTTCTGAGGTTGCGAAGAGAAAGCATATAGAGAGAGAAGAGCAGGGGACCAAGGATACGACCTGCTGTCTCACGGTCGCCTGTTAATAATGATGATATGTGTCTTGAACCAGATTAAGACACATCCAGAGGATTCTATTGACGTAACATGGTGTAATAGGATGATGTAATCAATGGTATCAAAACCAGCACTCAAGTCTAATAAAATCAGAATGGTTAAGCTTATTTAAATCTCTTTTGAGCCTGAGATCATTGACTCCTTGTAATAACTCTCAGTCTCAGTGTTGTACAAAGAAATTCAATAATCTGGAGACAGGCAACCTTTTCTAAAATTTTGCTCAGAAAAGGTAGGTTTGAAATAGACTAAATTACTAAAGCAGTATTATCTAAGGTAGGCTTTTTAAGGAATGGTGTAGCCACAGCACATTTTAAAGAATTTTGAAATGTGTCTGTTGAAAGTAATTTATTTACAGTGTGTAAAGTTCGTTCCATAAATACACTCAATGACCAAAAAAAAAAAAAAAGTAAAGCACCCTGACGGAGTGGTGGAAATGAACTGCATGTGGTAAAAGGTCATGTGACTATTGCAATGACTATAATATCAGATCAAATGAACAACAGAGTTAGCTGTATGGGCGCACTGCAGGTCCCATGCCAGTGGGTGTGGCACCCAACCCCCCCGGGCCTGGATATATTCGACGATAAGGTTGTGGAAGGGAGTTCTGCAGCCATTGTATCCTCTCCTGCGGTCATCCGTGGAAATGCTGAACCGAGATTCATCACTGAACATGGTACAATGCTAACAAAACCACATCTTCTGCAAAAATGCAATCCTGAGGTCACAGATCAGCACACCCTGAAATTCTAGGTCCACAAAGGTTAAGGGCAGCCATTGCAGAGTCCAACACCAGCCGGGCACGAGTCTGACTTTATGATGCACTTGGCAAAATGCAATCAGGCAAGTTCAGTTCTCCTGGCAACCGCCAAACCCAGACTTGTCCACTGGATTGCCAGACAGAACCATGAACGTGCAAGTCTCCACTGCTCTATAGTCTACTGGCGGCATGCTTTACAACACTGCATCCAACGCTTTGCATTGCACTTGATGATGTAAGACTTGGATGTAGCTGCTCGGCCATGGAAACCCACTCCATAAAGTTCTCTGCGCAATGTTTTTGAGCTAATCTGAAGCCACTCGAAGTTTGGAGGTGTGTAGCTATTGGCTCCACAAACACTTTGAGACTTCTACACACTGTGTGCCTCAGCATGCGTTGTCTCCACTCACGTGGCCTATCACTTTGTGGCTGAGTTGCTCTTGTTCACAGTTGCTTCCATTTTGTTATATTACCACTAACAGTTGACCATAGAATATTTATTAGCGAGGAAATTTCATGAATGGACTTATTGCAAAGGTGGTATCCTATCACTCAGGGACTGGACTGACACACGTACACACACACACACAAAGATGTACAATCATCTACCACAAATTCTGCATGTTCTTGCACCTTAAAAACCTACCTTCTACCACAATACATTTGGATTAGCGCCGTACTGTCTTGTCTCATGATATCTTCACTGTCTCGTGGCAGCATTGTTTTGTCTCTTGTCTGTCCTGACATGTTTGCACTGTTTGTAGTGTTTGCACTCCTGCTTCATCATTGCACTTTATGTTTTTTGCCATGTTTACACAATGTTAGCACACTTGCACTTTATGTTGTCTCATGTTTCACACGTGCACTTTTGTACTTCTGTTGTCTTGTATGTAGCACCTTGATCCTGGGGAAACGTTGTCTCGTTTCACTGTACACTGTACCACATGTATACTGAAGCGACAATAAAAGCCACTTGACTTGACTTGAGCAAGGGATGTTAGAGCCAATTTTACAATTGGAGCAGAAGTCAACCTGGCAGACTTTGTTTTTAAATTCTGACCAACCTCCTAATTGAAGGAGTTTGACCTGTGTGCGATAATAACTCTGGGTTAGATGGTAAACAGCCATGTGACTTAAGGTCTTGGCAGAAAGACAGATGTTGGTCAGGTTTAAATAGGGGTTGGACCGGCTTGGAACAAGGGGTGAGCCAACAAGGAACAAATGTAAATATGAAGGGATGGAGCCAGGTGAAATGGGATTGATTCACTGGACTGGACAGTAGATGAATATATCACAGAGAGATTATGGATTGGCTCACCCAAACCCACCTCTATGCCTTCTGGACACAATTTGCTGTATGCTAATACGAGATCCCTAGAAGTTCTTGGTTCTTAAGGAAGACCATTTTGGACCAAATATTAAACATTTAAGTGTAATAAATTTTGCACTTGAAAGAACACTGGTTATTTAGTGAAACAAGCAGTAAGTCACAATGACATTATTCAGAATCTTTTTCAGATTGACTTTTTATCTGACTAAGCACTCCTGCACAGATCTCACAGAAAGAATGCAGAAATCGGCTTTGTAGGCTGTTTATTAGTCAATGAGGTCTGTAGAGCTGGAGGAGGGCCAAGTTTAAAAACCTCGCATTTTCAGAATGGTGTAGAGCTCCTTTGACCTCTGGAGCTGTTATCTCCTTTTAGACTTGACAATGAGACACGGACATCAGGCTGTAGAGATCAGGCAGAGCTCTGATTATTTACACAACCCAAAAGAATACATGCAGGCATTGGCTTCCTTTCCAAAATGCTTTAAATGTACAGTGACTGAGCTGCTGTGGTGGGTAATGTAATAACAGCTGATGATGGGGATCCCAGATCTGAGCAGAAAAGTCCACTATGACACTGAGAGACTGCCACAAGAGCTGCACATCCACCTGGCACCCGGGGGATGGTGCAGGGATGAGGCAGGAAAATGCATGAAGCAGACAGTGTCCTGCACAGGTCATTTGGGCACATGCATGTAGGAGCTTGCTTTCTTACTCAATTATTATTAATATCTTTGACTGCTTAATTGATTTGAACTGTCAGATTCGAGTGGTTCCCAGTTCAGTGTTTTCCTGGTTAGGGGCACGGTCTTTCATGCATGGTGGGTGGTTTAAACTTGGTTTAAATTGCTTTTGTTTAGCAGCTTGAGATCATGGACATGTGGAATTTGATTGCTACCTTTTTTAATAAAATACAATTCTCAGTTCTTTTACCCAGAGGTTCCCAACCTTTCATACGGTGAGAGCTACTTTTACAAAGAAATTACTAATATGGTATGATGAGATACCAAATCACGATGGTATATTTTGCTGAAGAGCAGCGGGGGTCCCCTTGGTATCACCATTGACCTCTTGGCCATCAATGAAATAAAGTATCGTCCATTAAGCATCTCACTGATCTGGAAACACGCTATGATCCAATGATCGATAAGTTGCATTGGCACCCCTGTTTTAAACTATAGCAGGAATATATATTTTCTAGTGTATGCTTGACAATCTGATTGGAAAACATTCAAGCAAAAATGACAGCTTAGCTGAGGAGCTGAACACAGAAGAGAGATGAGTGATGCAACAGCAGTTGGGACCCATCAAAAGACGTTTGAGCACGTCTGGGTCAGAGAAATAGCTGGGGGTCATGTTCGGACAAGCTATATATGAAGCTCCAGAAATAACTACAGGCTCTTTTGCTCACTTATATTATTCTGATATGCCAAGCTTATGCAAAAGCTGTCAATTTAATAGAAATTAACTTAATGCAAATGTGTAAACGAGGCTTTGCATAAGGAAACATTTTGTCTGGCTTTAACATGGTGAAATGAAATCAACCCTAATTTCTAAATGAAATACTTGAATTCAAGTTTTATATTTCCCCATTTCAAAGTACTGTGTTAATTTCACATTATCAAATGAACTAGTGCTAAAGGATTATCATATTTCAAGCTGTGATGGTCTTTATG
>JAODKF010000053.1:6462827-6481053 GCA_026779585.1 Mormyrus proboscirostris | reverse complement strand
GTTGTGGGAACATCTTCACATCACCTACATACACAGCAAGGACAGCTACAGTACTCACCTGCACTGTGTCATCACCCAGTACCTGCAGCACCTTGGGGTTGATATCTTCACTGTCTGAAGGAGGGCATGACACCACAAATGACCATTTAGGAAGCAGCATTGGAAAAGAGGTGGGGCAAATGGGCAACTGTGGCCAATAAGACAGCAGGAGCATGAAGGAGGTGGAGCCAATGAGCAATTGGTTAAGAACATGTGATTGCGTTTGTGTGTGTGCGTGTGTGTGTATATTTAGTTCTCACTTAGTCTGGTGCTCACAAAGAGCCTAGGAACACTCTGTGCATAGCTCTCCTTGTCCTTGAAGATCTCACTAGCCACCACCTTTTGCTCCATCTGATAGGAGAGATGGAGGAACAAGAATGGAGGAAAGAACAGATTGAATTTAAAGCATAGCGCAAAAAACAGTGAAAGAGTAAGAAACATGTATGAAACCAAAAAAGCAGAATTCATAGACGGTCATTAAAAAGCAATGATGTTTTCCGCATCCCACACAATGCTGCCCAGCTCCCCTGACTGATCTGCGCAAGTGACTGATCTGCGCAAGTGACTGATCTGCGCAAGTGACTGATCTGCGCAAGTGACTGATCTGCGCATGTGACTGCACAGCACTGCACCTGGTTCCTCCATTCAGGCTGGATCCTCCGGCAGTAGGTCCACACCATGTTCTGCATGCAGAGTTTGCGCAGATGTTCAGATGCCTGCCAAACAGCCAGCCAAACACAGCTCTGTCAGCCCCACCCATGGCCAGCTGCCCACTGTGCGTGTGTGTGCATGTTTCTGGTGGCGGGGGTACCTCTGTGAGAGCCAGCGGGTGTCTGGGCCAGCTCTTGTCCAGGACAGTTCTGGGCAGGTTCTTCCTCAGGTTCGTGAGGAACGTGTGGCGGACGATGGCCAGGAAGTACTCGTTCTCAGGGCACCGTGGCTGTTCGCGTAAGATGAAGCCCTTGATAAACCTAAATGAGAGGAAACTGTCAGGGATTCTCCTGGCTGCTCTGCCCCCTAGTAGTGTCCCAGCTCACTGTCCTCTGTACCAATGATGGGATTATCTCTGGTTTCCCACTCTCACTAATTACCTGACTGCAACCACCAATCAGTCTGTTTGATTAGTCAAGTGCTTACACCCGTTCCTTGTTGATCATCTCTTCCCCTGTATATTTAAGGATCTAATTAGTGAAGGTGAAAGGAGGCTTTATGAAGCACTGAGGCTTTCCATGCAGAAGTTCATTATTTGCAGCCTGGTGGATATGGTGCTAGCAAAATAGGTCTTCTGAGAGAGGGAGACAATTGAAACACTCCATTCAGAAACAGTCGCGATCCTTCAAAGGGTTTGAACCATTGCTTCACAGAGACGTCTAGTGTCTTGGAAAAATATGCAAAAACAGAATGCATGTGATATTACTAAAGGAATTTTCAATAAATATCAAATCAAAAGCATGTCCCTTTAGGAAGCATTTCTGAGAATGTTACAGGACTCAAAGCAAGACTTCAGTGGACACACCTCTTCATACTCAATACATGTTTCAAAACTTTGGTTTCAAATTTAACATTACTACTATTCAATGCTTCCACAAGAGATGCAGGTACAGCCCAGAGCGTGCCTCCTCCACCCTAAACACCTCAGCGCAGAATGAGAGATGCGGGTGTAGCCCGGAGCGTGCCTCCTTCATGGACAAGTACACACTGTAGGGGGGTGGGTTGTACCTGCGGATGGTGTCGGCAGCCTGCTTTCGAACCCGGGCCTTCCGCCGGTCCACAACTCCCCTCCACCATGACTGGATGGTGATCACTGTTGGATAGAGAATCCCCTCCTCTTTTATTGTTTTACTGGCCTCAAACCACCAGAACTCAGAAACACAGTTTACTTTCTAATAATATATCATTGTAGCTCCAGGATACATCTTTCAAGCATTACTATCCTAGTAAAGACATTCGGCAGATAAAATCAAGACAGTGTCACACTGTAATCTCAATACATGGACTGCACCATTTGACCACTGAACACACACCATATTTATACATACAGCCATGTGTCACATAATGAAGCTTCGGTCAGCGATGGACCACATGTGCAGCGGTGGTGTCATAAGATTATAATGGAGCTGAAAAATTCCCGTTTCTGGTGATGCTGGGCAGGTATACAAATGAATGGCACATACAATTATCTACAGTACATAATACTCTATAATGATAATAAATAGCTAAGTTACTGGTTTATGCATTTACTATACTATACTTTTTACTAGTATTTTAACCTAAGTAATTAAGTCAGTAAGACACTCAGCAGTGGGACAGAGATACAGGGACCAGTGGTGTGGATCTCACCTGCATTCCTCAGCTTCTGGTATTTGGATCTCTTGCTGTAGCCCCTCCAGCTGGTCTGCAGGACTGTGGCTGAGGTGGAACATCAGGAAGATGGAGGAGCATCAAACTGGTTTTCCCCTTATCTCTGAGCTCACTAAACGCAGGTATCACATCACCTAAGAGTCTATGCTTCTGCTCCCCTATCTTCCAGCCTTTCAAACATCATAATTACCACAGACTGATCTATATCGTTGACACCTTTTTTCATCTATTCATCCCCACATCTCTCACCTATGCTTTGCTTTCTTGCTTCTAAGGCGTCTTCTGTGGCAAACAGAGTCTTTGGTAAACGAATGAATATCTTTGACCTGTGGAGACAGTGGATTTCAAATATCAGAGGGAGGGATTTGTCTAAAGAATCACTGCACCATTGGAGGGGATAAAAGAGGCTAATGCAGTGTTTCCTAACCCAGTCCTCAGGGATCCCAGACAGTACATATTTTTGCTCCTTCCCAGCTCCCAAGGGCAAAAATGTGGACTATAATGCCACACCGGCTAAAGTAAGAGGCTAAGGAAATCGGGGACATGGGAGCCTAATGAGAGCTAACACTACACGGGCTAATGAAAATGGGGACATGTGTTTAGGATGCACAAGTTAGTTAAAGAAGAACGTCAGATAACAATCCAGCCAGCAGGAAACTTGGACAAGGACAGAATAGAGACTTATGGTGATGATCCTGACAGTTCAACCAGCAATTCAGCATCACATAGAGATCCCTCCAGCACGTGAAAATAACCATAACTTCAGGGGTCTCTCATGTGTGGTTCCTCAACCGTGGAATGAGCTACCCATACACATCCAGTCATCAGAGTCCATTTCAACCTTCAAGAAACATCTCAAGACCCACCTTTTCCAGGAATACCTCAACTAGCTCACCCAAGCAACCACCCAACTGAGTCCCTCTTCATCTGCCACCCCTTGGTTATGGTCTATACTTGTTTCATAGGAACCCCGTGCTTGTGGTGTCTTGGACCATCGTGATTTGAATTGCTGTTTTGTTTTTGCCGCCGCCTTTATTGTTCGGTGTGGATGTTGCTTTAAATGCCACTGATAGTTCATTGGAACCTCAGCCCAGATGCTCTTATGCCTAGTTGGCTCCATAACAGAAGCATGTTTGAGACGCTTTAACAGACTGGCTGACTTTTGGCTTTGGTAAGTAAAGAAACATAAACGGCTATTAATGGGCCCTATTTCTGTCCGGATTTGTCCCTTTGCCTGCTCTCCTCCTGGCCATCGCTCCCTCCATTACCCTCCTCCCTACAGCCCTCTCCATATGCCCCCCCCCCCACACACACACACACACACACTACCTGCCCAGTTTGTACTCCTCAGGCTGGTATCCTAGGTGTCTGACCAGGGTGGCGACGCCCTCTGCCAGCTGCCCTTGCCAGTTAGGCCAAGTCTCAGGACACAGTGATTTGTATCTGCATGTTGACAGGGGACACAAGCACAGGCCTTAGTGTGTGTGACAGGGTGCCGGTGACCTCACTGCAGGAAACCTGTAGGAGATACAATCATGCTTCAGAATTCCATTACCACAATCAGCATAGCCCACATAACATGCAATAATGAAAACCCAACACTCAAAAAACAGTACTCAACACTCAACAGTACCTGACACACAACACTCAACCCTCAACAAACAACACTCAACAACCAGCACCCAAGAAGCAGCACTCAACATCCAGTACTCAACAAACAGTATCCAGCATTGTTTGTGGTGTCCACTGACCTCTGCAGGAAGACCTCATAGCGACGGCGGTAAGCGAACCCAGCGCGCCGTATCCTCAGGCTCTGCATGAGGCCCAGGTACTTCACCTGGTGGCGGATTAACACCTCATCGAAGCGACCTGAGGGGGATGGAGAGGCATGAAGGTGGGGCAGTCACTCCCTAGAAGGGCATGGAGGAGGGGCAGTCATGCCCTAAAAGCGCATGAAGGTGGGGCATGTCATCCTTTAAAGCAGGGGTGGGAAACCCGATCCATGGAGGGCCGGTGTGGGTGCAGGTTTTTGGGATTGGCCTCTCAATCAGCCAATAACAGTGGGTCCCCTGGACTGGAGCTGAGAACCACTGCTTTATTATTGGCTGGTTGAGAGGTCATCCCAAAAGGCTGAGCACGTCACCCCCTTAAAAGGCATGAAAGCGGACCATGTCACCCCCTTGAATGGCCAGCACTATACTGTGATGCTGCATCCTGAATCTGGGTTCTCCTAACACAAAGAACAAGTCAAACACAATTACAGCATAAATGCCAGCACAACTTGCAGCATATGTCCATCAATCGGTCACCGTATCCACTTAATCCCAACTGGGGTCACAGAGTTTATCCTGGAAACACGGGGCGCAGGCAGGAAACAACCCTGGGCAGGCGCCAATACACCACAGGGCACACACACACACACAATTACAGGGCCAATTTAGACTCGCCAATCAACCTACCCTGCACATTTTTGCACCGTGGGAGGAAACCGGAGTCCCTAGTGGAAACCCATGGGGAGAACTTCACAAGGAAAGGACCAAGGACCAAACCCAGGACCTTCTTGCTAAGAGGCAGCAGTGGTGCTAACCACTGCACCACCTCACCACCCGCTGCATATGTCTAGTTACTTTTATCTATACTAGAGTCTCACATCCAGAGTAGGTTAGGTGAAGCACTATAGCACAACCCTTCCCAAAGGCTGGACCAGCAGACATGGGCTCATCTCCTACCTGTTGGTTCTGATTTGGTCGTGTTTTGTATTTAGCAGATACTTTTATTCAAAATGACAAATAACTGAAAGAAGGCATCATCAACCAGTCCCCAAAGCATCCTGACCCAGGGACCAGGAACCTTCTGATCACAGGCACAGCAACCAAATCCACACACCAATTCCCAGTGCTGATGGCACACAGAATGGATGAACCGCAAGGAGGAAAGACTCAGATCTGCATAAAATGTGCATATGAAGTATAAACCTCATGAACACAGAGAAACATCAGCAAATGATGCAGTTCAGAGCAGTAGGAAGAATGGTGCTGAGATGGACGCACACACACAGCCAGCTTTAACCCCTACCCAGCCCTAACCTTAACATTAACAACCAAACAAAATACAACACTTTTGGCATTCTTAGTTTTTTTGATTGCAGATTTTTATAAAATTGAGGTTATCCTTTTGGTTACCAAAGAAATGTCCCCACCAGGTAAAAAGTTATGGGTTTCTACCACATTGTGGGGAAGTCTGGTCTCCACAATGTAATAATTACAAAACGCTCACACAGACACACACACAATACCTGGCTGCTTGGCATCATTGGGCTTGATGCAGCGCACGTACGACGGCTCTTTGGACATCAGGATCTCCATCAACTTGGCCAGGCTGTTCTTGAACTGAGTGGCCGTCTGGATTCCCAGACAACGGAATGGGGAGAGACAGAAAGTGAGGAAAGTCCGGAGGAAAGGGAAGCGTCAGAGAACAGGATCAGGGGGTGAGAGAGAGCGGAGAGTCCTAAGCATCAGTGGAGGAGAGGAATGACTGACGAGATGAACCCAACTGACGAATGCATGCAAGCTTTTCCACCAATAAGGCGAAATGTTTCAGATCAGCCAATGAGCTGCTCAGCCGGTAGGTGTAGTGGGCGGGGCTTAGAATGGGCATTCCAAAATGTGTGGGTAGGGGGTGAAATGAAAGGAGCTTACAGCACTTGACATGTGTGGGAGGATCTCTGCATACCTATGGGGTCTGCATGTTTATAGCCATACACAGTGAGTGTTTCTGTGCCTGGTATGAGTGACAATGTTCAAATGTTAATGAAGCTTCTTTGCTTACAGTACATGCTTAAGATTCTGTAGCTACATTTCTGTGATTGTATCTCTCGTGAGTTGCTTACACAACTTATGTGCTTATTGCGTCTGTGTGTAAGTGTGAAACAAGACTTACCGTCTCAGGGCGCTTCTGGTCAGTCAGCTCATCCCGCTCGAAGCACTGTGTGAGGATCCTGTTCTCCGACCGACACATCATCTGCAGGTGGCATGGTGACATCAGTGCAGAGCTAGAATGGAGCATGGTGCCATCTGACTACAGCAGGTAAAACTACCTCTTTGAGATTCCGGTAGAGGAGGTCATTGTTCTTGTCCAGAAACCCTAAAAACAAAAACAGAATGAGTCAAAATTAAAGAGGCAGCCAGTCAGTCATTCATCAGACTCCTATTACTTTCTGACAGTAATGCCCTGCCCTCACCGTTGACATTGTAGTTGACATCTCCGGCATAGTGAAGCAGCCTGAACTCCTCTCTGCCAATTGCTTTCCGGGTCTTTCCTTCAGCCAGCTTGTGTCTGATGCAGGAAAATACAACTTAGTGAGTTATTTCACGTCGTCCATGTGAGGTAAAGAAAATATACACAAATTGCCATGCACTGAAACTTATAAAATTGAAATGTTATGCATGAATACAGTCATTTTAGTGTGCTCATGCCCTAGCATGAATCAGGGTCGAATTTCCAGGCCTATGAATGTCGAGTGAGGATGGGAACTGGAATGACGGGGGATGGGGGGAGTTTAGGGTTAGTGTTAGGGTTGGGGGGGGACTCACGTGACAAAGTGGGGGTGATCCCCCACAGTGACCTCCAGCTTCTCCAGGAAGGTGATGTCACTGGCATCCCCAGGCCTCAGACACTCCTCATCCTGGGGTGGGAATTGGGCAACAGTGTGTATGTAGCGCAGAGTGTAGGGGCAGAGGAATGACACAGTGACATGAGAGCGCCCCCCTCCAGCCTCCTCCACCCACCAGGACAGAAATGATGCCTTTGAACTTCTCCTCCAGCAGATCGCAGATGCTCTTGTTGTTGAAGTACTGCACAGGCTCCCACTGTGAGTCATAAACAAGGGGGGGCGGGGGGGTTCACTTGAGGGTAATTCCCCTCCAGCTCCCAAAAATCTCAGCTATTCAGAAAATGCCACGCCAACTGCAGCCCAGGGCTGCCAGACAAACGCTGCTCTCTCCACTGCCCTGTCTGCTATTCCGAAAGGCGTGGCTTTCCGCTGCCTCGCCAACGGCGGGAGCGTGGCGCCACCAGTCAGGGTGCCTCGCTGCATAAAGCACCCTTTGAGAGGCTAGCCCCCAGGGACACGGCAGCCCCCAGGGACATGGCGGCCTTTCCGTTACAGTTACTGGGGGCCGGGGGTCTGTCAGCCACTTGCTGAATCTGCAGCATCATGATGTCATCAGAGCGGAAAGTACACCATCTCACTCCTCCGGGGGGAGGGGGTGGGCAGAGCCACCTGGCTCAGTGAGACATTCCTCACTGAGGTTGTCTGTGCCTATGGTCTCTGAGCCAGACTGAAGTTCTACCCATAATGCACCCTGCCAGCAGTGTTAGCTTTGCACCCTTCTCTTCCTGTAGCATCACAAGCAGCAATTCGTTAAGCGATTCTCCTTCCATTTTCCTTTCGCTGGCTGAGTTCATTATTGTGTCATTTGCCTGTAAGGGTCTGACATTAACTGGTGGGAAATCATACAAAATGTAGCTGGCAAGGCTGCAGGGGACTCAACCATCTTACAACGTCCACCAATGACTGCATTTGGCCAATGGGAGCCAAGCGATAAGGCTGTTAATGACACCGTAGACGGCAGCCCCAATCAGAGCCGCTACAGCGTCTTGCGAAACGCGCCGACAATTCCAGGCGTGCCCTCTCACCGCGACGCCTTCGGCCGTGTAGTCCTCCTGCTCCTGCTTCAGCGTCAGCTCGATGACCAGCTGCTGCAGCTTCTCATTGCAGTAGTTAATGCAGAATTGCTCGAAGCTGTGGGGGGGGGGAGCTCAGTTTGAGTCACACACACCCCTGCTGAGAATAGTGCTGGGAAGAATGGGCCGTCTGATCTTTTTTTAAATCTTCTTAACTTCAAAAGCGACCCAGTACTGAACAAACATTTGAAAGATTGATGGACGGATGGATGGATGATGGGTGGATGACTCAAAAATGAACACAAATGCTTATCATCCTGTTGAAAACATTTAACTTCAACCACTAGATGGCGCACTGTACAAGGCGGTGATGAAATGAATGGTAAAAAATCACCACAGCTCATATATGCAAGTGATAATTTTATGTCATGAATAATATCTGGACCATAGCAGACAGAGCCAAAGAAGGCAATGGCGTGATAGGGATGGATGGGGGGGGGGGGGTCAGTCACAGGGCAGTTTATCATCACCTGTTGTACTGGAAGACCTCGAAGCCGTAGATGTCTAGCAGTCCAACGGCAGCAGCACACCTGCCAGTGGGATAGACCGGATCCTGCGGGACAACAGCATCAGCCAACCAGAGCCCACAAGAAGCAAGGGAAAAGCACAGCAGAGCCACGGACAAGGGGTACCAAAAAGAACCCCTTCCATCGGAATGCAACAGAGCCGTGATAGAGGCGTAAATGAAGACGTGAAGCGGACAGTTCATTAGAGCGCAAACGGAATGAGTACACAGTCGCTCTGCATACCCTGAAGGCCAGAGACGTGTTGACCTTG
This sequence comes from Mormyrus proboscirostris, assembly GCA_026779585.1. Taxonomy (NCBI): domain Eukaryota; kingdom Metazoa; phylum Chordata; class Actinopteri; order Osteoglossiformes; family Mormyridae; genus Mormyrus; species Mormyrus proboscirostris. The sequence continues at coordinate 6,472,131 of JAODKF010000053.1, read as the reverse complement.
TTGATCAGCCAGGTAAAGGCGCGTCCGTAGACGGCCTTGGACAGGGCATCCCTCGCCGAGGCCGCCTGCTCCACGTTCAGGGGGCTCATGAGCTATAAGGCAAACGCGCACACAAGCGGGCATCTTAAGGAACAGCAGGAAGAGGAGACCCATCATGAGGAGACCACCTTTCTCCTGTGCTCACAGTTGTACTGTCTAAACAAAGAAATAAAAACAATGTAGAACAATGAACTAATATGGAAAAGGAGGAGTGGGAGAGACATACCTCCTCGCCCTTGGTGATGATCTTCCTGTAGGTGAGGGCTTCATTCAAGAGGGTCCCTTCCACACCCAACAGCTGGAAGGAGTAACAACATAGCACGCAGGAGCGTCAGAGGCAGAGTGTGGGCAGCAGGGGGCGCAGGCTGGTGACCGATAGCCTTGACGTCCCATACCTGTGACATGATCTGGGTCTCTGTGGTGATGTAGACCCCACCACTGTCCTCCATCCCAAACTGAACATTCCCCAGGTGGAGAACACTGGCAATAATGTTTAGCAGCTCCTGCAGAGCAAGGGGGAGCGAGGGAGAGGGGGGGGAGAGAGAAGGCCATAAAGCCATATAACAAAAGGCAGCATTTTTAGGCGCTTTTGCACACCCACCAAGAACCGAGTCGTACTGCAAACTGGGGGGTTCCCATTGTAAAGTCCCCCCCCCATACCCAAGCTGTACTCGCGCTGACATAGCACTGCTCACTAGCACGACTGAAAGCATGACCAAACTGGGCTGGTCGTGTCACCACCATCTGGTTGGTCAATATACAGGGAGATAACGGTGTTCTGCGCATGGATTATCTGAAAGTAAAAGTGTACATTCTACATATTATTCATCATTAATAGTATCGCACATCAAGATGCAATACTGAAAACTCATAAAAAAACTTCCTCCTACTTAGAAAAGTCATACAGAACAGCCAAACGGAATGGATTTGTAATGCAAATTTACACAAGTGCATGCTAATTCTCACAGATGTGCAAGATAATTAAGAAATTACCACATAGTAAATCATGATGGACACTGTATGAACAGTAAATAAGTGTCTCTGTTTTGAGTCACTGTTGCTCTCCAAACCCAGCAACGCCTTTATCGAGCCGACCCTTCTGCAGTGGAAAACAGAAGCGAGGTGCAACTGTGCTGTAACTAGTGTCTCTTTCCGGTACGGCTTTACTACGGCTCAGTTATTGTTTACCAGTGAAAAGGCACCATTTGCAGGTGAACTGCCCGTCTCTAGGGGGCAGTGCTGCAGCAGTCACTTAAGGTAGCAAACTAACGCCTGTCCACTACCAGCAGGAAAGTGTAAATTATGTCGGGGTTCATTAGCAGCCTTACAGCAATACCCCTGAGCTCATTAAGCAGGCTGCAGTGAAGCAATTAGTTAAAGGAATCTGAAAACACTGAGCCACCAGCCTCCACATGAAGGTCTTTTCTTGAAGGTCCATGAAGTTCCATCCCAACGTGAGAGTTATTTTCTGTTTGGAAGAAAGAGAGGAACAACTACATGGAAAAAGAGGCTGATCTTACCTCCACCTCCTCATCACTGACGCCAATAACAGACAGGGCCTTCCTCATTGCCTTCCAGTCGTTGCGGTCGTTGATGGAGCTGACCTTTGGGCATTTCCCCTGGGAAACAGAAAGATGATTGATGTTATCCCCAGATGGCCACTGAAATCTTCTTAGAGGACTCTTCTGTGGTGCTGGGGGGGGGGGCTTCAGATTTTTGCCATAGTCTATCCTCCTGTAGTCAGTGAACCAGTAGGTACACACGTACAGAGCAGAGACCGGGCAGGCTCACAGTCACCTTCACCAGGTAGTGGTACTGCTGTGGGTTCCTCTCCAATCCTCGTCGTTGTAGCAGTTCCTCCTCTCCACCTTCGATCATCTGGTAGAAGATGTGGAAGTTTCTCTCGCCATGGTTCTGGTGCACGACGCGAGAGTTCTCCAGCAGGAAGCTCAGGATGTGACCACCAACCGGCGCCCCTTTGAAATCAAACTGAATGTCCATATACTTTCCAAAGCGGCTGGAGTTATCGTTGCGCAGGGTCTTGGCATTCCCAAAAGCCTGAAAGGAGATGAGGAGGCAGGGAGATATGCTCACGAAATAGTCAACCACGCCTCACGGTTACCTCCAGCACTGTGCCTGTGAGGTGATATCAGTGATAACAGAGCCTCGTGGTTACCTCCAGCACAGGGTTGGACTGCAGCAAACGGTCCTTGACTTTCTGCACCTGCTCACTGGCAGGGCAGGTCATGGCGTAGTACTGCAGTATCTTCTTGGAAGCTTCAGTCTTTCCAGCACCACTCTCCCCTGAGATTAGGATACACTGGTCCCGCCCCTCTGTCCGCATCGAGCGATACACATTGTCAGAGATGGCATAGCTGCAAAGACAGGGTCAAGGGCTCAGATTTGTCTTGCTGAGTGAGAGGTCAAGGGTTTAGTACTGTCCGACTGAATGTGAGAACAAGGGTTTAGTACTGTCCTAGTAAGAGTGAGGGCAAGGGTTTGCTGCTGTCCCAAACGGAGTGGGAACAAGGGTTTAGTGCTGTCTCACTGGGTGTGGGAACAAGGGTTTAGTGCTGTCCCACTGGAGTGGGAACAAGGGTTTAGTGCTGTACTGCTCCAAAAACAATGAAAACCTGTAATGACTGTGAAAGTTCAAACAGCTGTGATTGTAATTATTCAGAAGCTCAGACTGGGTTGTTGACCTGGAAACACCACAACGTCAGCAGAGGGCATGTTTGTTTGGCTTTGGTTTCCTCACAGAGGAGTGACCCACAGGAAGTACAGCGTTTATCCTAAATCAGGCACATGTCAAGGGGGTGGATGGAAAATATGAAGCAGTGTAGAGGTATTTAGAAGCACAGGAGGTCATCACAAACTACAACTACTGGAGAAAATGTGCCCTGCACTGTAAGGGGTGTGTTATTTCAAAGTGTCTGTTTGGGTTCAGGGGAGACTGGTGATTGGAGAAATGACATCACAGGTGCAGAATATTCCACCTGATGGGATAGGATTGGAATGTGTCACTGAGCAAGCCCAAAATCCCCCTTGGCCTCAGTCCTTTCCTGGCCCTAGCAGAAATCAGGCCTCCATTAGGAGCAGGTGAAACATCTAGTCTCACAGCAGCAGGAAGTGGTGAGTCAGGGAAAATGTGAGGCACCACCATGGCTGAATCCCAGTACTCCTGCTCTGGAGCATCAGAACATAAGAAGATCTGAATGGAAGGCGAACATCACTTAGCGACTGCCACCAGAAGAAGGCACAAATGATGCTGATGCACTCACATGTGGGGCGACACCTCGTAGAAGCTGACACCGTGGTAACGGTCCATATGCGGTTTGCTGTAGATTTCCAGCTCCTTGTAGGGGTTCACGGACACAAGGACGGAACCGATGTACGTCTGTGAGGGGACAGCTAGTGCGGTTAGGATGACACACATCCTTCTGTGCTAAGCAGAACCTGCCAGTGAGAGGTGTGGGGCTGGCTGTGTGGCTGTGTTTGCTGGTAAGCAGACAAAGCTCTGTGTGTTTGTGTGTGTTATGTACAGGAGGTTCTCTTTGAGTGTGCATTATATAAATGAGGTTCTCTTTGTGTGTGTTATGTAGATGAGGTTCTCTTTGGGTGTTATGTAGATAAGGTTCTCTTTGGGTGTGTAAAAACTTTTAATTGTTAGTGTACATGAGGTTCTCGTCCTTTGCATTGTGTAGATGAGGTCCTACTGGAGTGTGCCTTACATAAATGAGGTTCTCCTTAAACCTCTTGCGCAGATTCTCGATGAAGGCCGCCTCACTGGTGTAGTTTTCCAGCAGGACAAAGTCCTGAACCCCAACCCGGTCCCGGGCTGTTAAGGCAGTCTCCATGATGACACGGATCCCCTCGCCAGCTGCCTGCTGGAGGGGTGGGTGACAACGAGTAAACAAGGGTCACCAAGCAACAAGAAATATGGAAACAAAGGTTGCTCAATAGGTTGTTCTCCATGTGTGTGCATATCAGGAGTACAGCAGAAAACAACTGAAGAAGTCTTTGCTTGAGGAAAAGATTTAGGTAGGTTAACAGCCATGATCAGTTTACTGGTTGACAGGCAGATGGACACATACGATTGTTTTAGTGAGTAAATTGTTGAAGACCAGGTTAGTAACCATATCATGGTGATCCTGTGCCTCCCTGCTTCCAGTTCCTGGTCTGTTCTTCCTCCTGCTCGCCAACCACAGCTGCTTCCCCTCTCAGCCTGCAGGGGGCAATACTGGCCCAGTCCCTGAAAGCTGGTAGATCTTAGGTGCCTGAGAACAGCACCATTCCCGGGAGGCTCGTTAGCGGCTTGGTAAACTCATTAAGGCTGTTATCTCAGCATCACTTCCATGGGGCTGGAATGTCCTAGATCCTCCAACAACAGCAGCACAACAGTGGATCCAGGCCAATGTGGCAGGCGGGGGGAAGCCCACTTGGGGGTCCTGACCCAGTGTCGCCTCGCACACGGTCGCATGGGTGCTGGCAGCGGAACGTAGTCCTAGCTACGCCCATCTTCTGGATTGTAGACGTGCCCTTATAAGGAGTAACGGCTCTCTGCACACTCTCAGCTAGACAAGCTGCGCAGTGCTGCACAAACACATGCTAACAGTGTGGTATGACGAGGAGGAATGACATTGCACAGTGCAGTGCAAAGGACTACTGGACGTGATTCTGAGAGAGGACAGTCACATAACCTGAGACCAATCCTGACAGAGGCCAGTCACATGACCAGGGACAGTGCATTCCAATCCTTACAGACGCCAGTCACATGACCAGGGACAGTGCATTCCAATCCTGACAGAGGCAGGTCACATGGGCAATGCCTGAAGTGGTTACAGCCAGGCCAGTCATTCTTCAGTTGGCGCTCTAACACACACATGCACACAGCCTCTTCACTCTGTCCAGCTACAGACAGGATACACTTCCAGCACCTGGACACCAGGAGGAATGTTCTAAAAGCCCCCCTTCATCCAACAAAAACCAACACAGAGGCCCTGCATCAACACCCCACCCCGCCCACAATACACACACACACATGCATGCACACGCCCTTACCACAGCCCGGTACCTCATCCTGCTGTCATCCTGCCTGCCCCAGCCGTGCGTCCTGCCTTCCCCAGGTCTGCGAGCCCCGCTCTGCGTGGGCTGTGTTTTTACGGTTCCAAACGGTCCGATCGCCATCCCCGCCTTGTTTCCAGAGACTGCGTGTCCCTGTCGCTCCTTGGTCTCCTCTCTCGGCAGATGAGGCTCTCGCACAGATACGACCCCGAACCGGGGGCCGCTCCCTGTGTCACGCCTCTGCGGCCCCTCCCCGAACCACCCTCTCAGTCACAAGTAAAGCATAAACTCCGACTCCCAGGGCTGTAGCCACTCCAGCCCCCACCTCCACGTGTCACACGGGGGGGGAAAAAAAAAAAAAGGAAGAAAAATGACTAAGTTCGGGAGGTCTGGCTGGGGAAAGAGCACCAGGAATGTGGGTGTGCCCAAGTTCTGGAAAGATTCACTCATGACCCAGAACTCAAAACAAACAGCCTCACTGAAAATGGTGAGCCACAAGCCGGTCTAACAGGGCGATGGCGGGTACTGTGAAATAAAGCAAGAAACAGAAGTAAAGTCTTAAAGTAAACTGAGACCGAGTCAGTATAAACACAGCCCCAGAGTTATTTTTAGCCGGATGCGATCACCCTGGCAACTGCATCAACCAGGGTATGTATGTTCGCCTCACGCTGGGGGGCAGGGTGGCACCAGGGTACTGCCTTCACAAGGGGTAGGGGCTAGTGGGCAATGAGGTGCAGGTGGTGAGCTGGAAAGAGCCTTAGTGAGGATAACCTGGCGCCCTCTATTGGACCAGCCAGGTAGTGCGGCAGCGATGGGCCGCCTTCACACCTGAAGCATGGTGCTAGATTCCATAGCCGACGAACACTGAGAAGAGGCATGAGCATGGAGGCCCAGTTTATGGCCCCCCTCCCCCCAGAGCAGAGTTGGCAGGACGCTGACCCAAGGGGATTTTGGGTAATACTTTCCAGACATGTGGCTCCCCATAGAGAGCTTTTGGCCCCACCTCTGGCAAGAGTGAGAGTTAAACATTCTGCCTGTAGCCCCTGTTCTGGTCCCTCCTCCCTTCATTCCTCTCTCCTTATTCATTTTGGTTTCCAGCCTCCTCTATCTCCTGCCCCCCCCCCCCACGGTCTCTGGAAATCACTGGAATTTAAACATTAGAGCCGTTTTGCCTGACATGTATCTCGATCAAAGTTAGCGGCCAGTCTCCTTGGCCCCTCCCACTACCAGGCAGCCAGTCCCCCCCCTGCGCTATAAATAGCCACAGAACCTTATAAGGCAAAGGCAGGTGTCCCTACTCTGAGCTGCAGTCTAACCCATCACACAGCTGAATCTCAGTGCAGTTGTTCCATCAACTCAAAGGTCCAACAGAAGAAGCTGCACATGCTCATTCCTGTGCTCTCAGACGTGCTCGTGAATGCAGCTTCAGACATGCTGACCCCTTCCTGCCCCCCCCCCCCCCCCACTTGTCCTTCACAAGACTCCGCTTTCCGGCTCCACCTGTAACAGAAGCAGGAGCTGCTACAATATGAAGGAAGCCCCCCAATCAGGCCCAGGCCTGCTTTCCTGCTCACACACACACACACCCTGGGGGGCCTTGGATCTGCTCTGTGGGGGTTCCCCTTGTCATGAGCACCACGCTCCAAATCGGCTCTGGATGTGGGGATTAGAACGGCGCCGGTACTAAATGGCCGCAGGTTCACCCTCGACATGCATTTTCACGCATTAAAACTGCGGACGTCTTGCTGCGACCTGCGGTAAGGCGGGGTTGGTTATGCAAGCCGGCTTCCTGTACATCGCCTCACGAGCCCGTCAATCATGCCGTTCATTCAAGAAGCATTTTATGGCGCAAAAAAACGCCAACATTTTTGTACATTTCCCGGTTACTTATGGTGAAGGTTAGGGTTCTGTAGGGGGGGGTTCTTTAGCCAAGGTCCTCTTTGCCCCCCCCGTACTGCTGGCATATTGTTTTACACTACACGTTTTCCTTTTTATTAAGTGTAAAGAGAACACTCTAAAATGTACAGCATAGTAAATACATTAATGTTATTATTATTAACCCCATTTGTGCGTGAGGATGGTTTTCCGCTCGCAGATGCTGTTCTGTATTCAGTACGTGTGCTTGGCTTTTATGTACGCGGGTTTTCAGACTAAGTAAAGGCCATAGTTCGGCCAGTTCGCCTAGGGTCACACTTCTGCTTCCACCTGAAGATGTGTTGAACACGGACGTGGCTTTTCACGTTACAAAAGGGCCAGCTTGGATGTCCAGCCCCGCCGTCCTGCAGGTCGCGCCCAGAGGCTTCTTGATTAAAAAGGACAGACACAAGGAGAATCCACCTGCCCCACGGACGGGACGTGATACCAGGTTGCCTCTACTCCTCGTGAAGCAAAGTGAGTTTTGAAAAAAAACTTCAGACCTGAAGCTCCCCACCAGATACTCTGGTTGTAAGTTGTACCATCTCCATCACTGCATCCTCTCACCACCTTTTAATTAAATCTGAAGGAACATCTGCAGAAGTGAAAATGGCCACTTCTGTCAAAGTACATTTTCCTTACACAAAATTAAATACACATATAATGAAGGATAGATAGTTAGAATTTGGTTTATTTTTCAGTGTTGGGACACTTTGGTGTTTACCGGCGTTGTGCTTCTTGTTTGAGATCATTTTCCAGATAAGCTTTTAAAAGAACAATAAGCAAAGGGCTGGCATGCAGGCTTCAGCTGGATGTAGACAGGTCTCTGCGGAGCAACCCCAAAAAACAACGCTGCACTTTCACACTCACCCTGAAACACCACGCAGTCTCTCCCAAGCCGTGCTGTGCTCCAGAAGCCCACCAATCCACACCTGCTCAGGGACGCGCACGGCTGCAGGACCGGGATAGCACTTTCCGGAACTCCGGTACTGTTCCCCAGCTGATCACTTAGCGTGCAGGACACGTGGCAGAGGCGCACCAGAGTTAAAATCGTCGTACCGACTTTCGAATCAAATCGAATTAATAAAATAATAGGTTAAAGACGGCAACGTTCGCCGGGACCGATTCGCGTTTACGCAGCAGACCAACTGGGCTGGGAGGCACACCCCACTGCAGTTCTCAGGAACAGGAAGTCAGACCTCATGTATGGGTGAACAGGATAAGACACCAGAACGGAAACTGTGCATCACTGAAGGAGGGCTGCAGCTGCCGGCGTTACAGGCAGCGTGGAAGACACCCTTGCATATTCTATGAATGCGGACATTTCCCCCTGGCAGGGGCGTGAGCGGGTCAGGACCTCTGCTGATTGGTATATCAGATGGTGCTCAGCTCATGCCAGCGTCCCATGTGAGTGATGTCACAGTGACGACTCCTGTAGACTGCGTGCTTTGAAAAGAGAGACACCCCTCGGCTGGGGCTCAGGTGTAGTGTTAAGCCTTTAAAACCCCAAAGCCTGAAACCTCACGAACTGAGAGAGAAGGTGCAGAAGGTACATTTGATTGGGAAATGTTTTATCTTTATTTTGTAACTGTTTGGGTAACACCATCACCACATCAGTTCCGGCAAACGGCACCAAAACCACACGTCAGATATTGAGGCATGGTAGGTGACCGTGCAGTTCACTTTTCCGCTGGCTGAGATGTCCTCACAGAATGTTCCGGGGGCTGCAGCAGGATAACGAGCTCTAGGCTTTAAGTCAGGATTCATTTAGGATCATGCGACATGTCACATGCATGCAGTTCTGATGGAAACAGCGAGACGGTCAACACACCCGCAGCAGTCACACAGAGCTGCAGCTGGCTACAGGTCACAAGACCTGACTAAGGGAAACGTGCTCATCTAAGGGGGAGGGGCCAGTAGATAAGCAGCCAAGCAAAGCACACCTGATGTCACTGAGCCAACCTGAGGTAACACCCCCCCCCCCCCAAAGGGAATGCCCAAATCAAACCCGAGTTTTTGAGGAAACAAACCGCCACGGCCGTTTCCCCTTTCATTCTGGGGGGGCGTCCCAGAATGTTAGTTTCACAAGTGGCATTTTTGTGAAGACAAAGCAGAGGTCCATGCAGAGGAATGCGAATCGGGAAGATGGAGGCTGACACACCGTCCCTGTGCAGGGCGTGAATCAGCACCGCCATCACATCGAAGTCGACGGCCGAAGGCAGGAAGGAAGCAGCAACGAGGCACGTCGGTTATTTCCGTCATTTTTATTCCGAGATCAATGGTGATT
>JAODKF010000053.1:6439153-6454878 GCA_026779585.1 Mormyrus proboscirostris | reverse complement strand
CTAAAAATGCTGAGGTTAATTGCAGTTGACAAATTGCCTGTGTGAGTGTGCCCTGCGATGGGTTGGCACCCCATCCCGGGTTGTGCCCATAGATTCCAGAATCCCTGCAACCCTAAATCAGATAAGCAGTTGCAGAGAATAGATAGATGGGTATTATTGTTGCCGCTGTTATAAAATGTGTAATAAAGTATGTCTTGGAGATTTGTATACTGTTCAGGGTTCACTGTTCTGTTGTCATTATTTTGTGCAGAGGGGGAGCGTCTCGATGTGCGGATGAAGAGGCTGGAGGCAAAATACGCCCCCCTGCATCTGGTACCCCTGATAGAGAGATTGGGAACGCCGCAGGTGAGATCGGTCTTTTCTGACGGTCCCCTTTTTTTTCCTCTACGCCCGTCTCTCCCGTTTTCACACGGCTCTCGGATTCATGGTGGCTCGGCCTTGGGCGGGTTTCACGGCACGGCGAGCACGTGCGTGCCGGAAAACGGACAGCGGAGTAGCGGAGTAGTGAGCCGAGGAGATGGGGGCGGCTTCGCCAGATCCGGGCGTTTCCCTGGGAAAGCCGGAGAACCCGTTTGTTGGGAAAGGCGGAGGGGGTTATGGTATGCACATTTTCCCAGTGCAGAAACATCAGAAGCCATGAAAAAAAAACAGGTTTGACTGGAAGTAAATTGCATAGTAACCAGGGGGCTGGTTAGTTACTGAAAGGCCCATGCAGTGTGATTATGTTCTACCGTAAGATAAGACAACTGACACTAAACCCTGACCAGTAGTACTGCTTCCATTAATCAAGGTTTTGTGCATTTTGCACAGATGCAGACTGGAAAACCGTTAATGGAAACACTCAAGTTTCGTAAAAATATCGCAAAAACGTTTTTATGTTCCTTTCATATGACCTTTATAGTTTAAAAAGAAGTTATTTACAAAACTGCAATGGAAATTAAATTTGCAAATTGGTCGATATGTGGAACATGATCTTTAGCTCCTCAAGAGCTATCTGTTGCAGGAAGCCTGCTCCATGTTGAAGCAGGAGACACACATGGTAATCCCATACCGGTTTTGATTGGTCATTTGGCATACTGGGAATTTTCCCAGTGGACCAACGCATATGTGTGCTGGTAAAATTTATCATGGGATACCCCAGGGTCCAGTCTAGGGCCCATTTTTAATGTCAGGTCAGCCCTGATCTCATGGGATGATGAATGGCAAGCATGATTCACTTGACATCCGCTACAAGAAACACACCTCGTTCACAATTTAACTTAATCACAATTTCACTATGTTGCCTATAATTGGAACAAAACCGAATCTGTCACTTTTATATGTGTAAAATCTGGTGCTCTCAGCTGCTGAATGAAGAGGTCTTGCTAAGGTTTTCCAACCCAGAGCTGCAGATGGACCTTTTGAGAAAAAGGTTTTTTTTTTTTATCCTGACCTTTCTTCACAGAGTCCTCAAGCCTTCCCTGCCTAGAGTAGCATGCCCTCTTTTTCTCACTCTGTCGGGGGGGGCGCATTGGCACATGGGTCCCCTTAACATGTCTTTTCAGCTGCCAGACTGTTTTACTAACAGCTTGTTTTCAAAGGTCCTCCTGTATTGTGTAGAGCATAGCCAGAAATTCTGGCCCCCCTGTCACCTTGTCTTCCTCCCACCCCACAGGCGAATTTGCCAAGCAGCTATAATATTTCCCGAATGCATACATAACTGGTCACCAACTGGAGGAGTGAATTTGAATTGAATTCCTCCACCACCCCTGTCCAGCTAGTTAATTGTGTATCTCTTAAAAATTTTTTGGATGCTTGATGGAATTTGGCCCCAAGGGGACTTAGGTGGGGACCCCCAGTATGCATTATAATTTTCCCTATTCAGAACCCATATTAAGTTTTGGGTACCCTGAATCTGCCAGGGTATACATGAATCTGTAATGGTACTCATGTCCCTCTGACACCCCTAGTATTGTGTTCGCAGCTCTATAACGTTGGTGCCATAATGTAGCTGATATCATAGGTAATGACGCGCTTCCCCCCTGCTTCTGGCTACAGCAAATCTCCATCGCCCGCGAAGGAGACCTGCTGACCAAAGAGCGGCTGTGCTGCGGCCTCTCCATGTTCGAGGTGATCCTGACCCGCGTGCGCAGCTACCTTCAGGACGCCGTGTGGCGTGGCCCGCCCCCCACCAACGGCGTCATGCACGTGGACGAGTGCGTCGAGTTCCACCGCCTCTGGAGCGCCATGCAGTTCGTCTACTGCATCCCCGTGGGCACCCACGAGTTCACGGCGGAGTGAGTACCCCTCCGCTACTACCCGGGGGGCGAGACATCAGATGTCTGTTTATTGCAAAATACCTCTGAGATTTAAGGCTCATTTATATTTCCGCGTCGAGCCTACGCCGTGACCTACAGTAATGGCCAATGCTGTTGCAAGCGTTTACTGGTATGTCTGTGTCGCGCAGCGATTATCCCACTAAAACTCTATGTGATACACAGTTTTGGATGTTGTATTTATTGTCTTCCCATCCCGCGATTTATACAATTGTTGAATCATGCAATTGAAACAAACAAAAAGAAAAAACAAACAAAGTATCTGTTCATGGAGTCATGATTTACATTTGTGCTGCTACATACTTACCGCAGAGAAATTGGGCTACAAAGTCGCTCTTTATGCATTTTCCCGTACAAAGTTAGTGTCTGCACTACTTTCTCCTTTTCTTTAGCCTCGTAAAGTACAAATAAACTTAATGGAGGAAAGTGAAATCGGCGCTGGCATCCAGAGTGTTTTGTAGATCTGTTGCTATGATGCCTGGGGGAGTGTTATTTAATGTTAGATATAAATAGCACTTAATAATAGCGACAAAAGTTCACCCGGGGAAGTACGATTTCTTTGCTCACTGCGACGTGTAGCTACATTTCTGGGGAGGTTAGCGTCGGGCTACGGTGTGGGTCCACGTCGATGTCATACCCACAGCAGCGATCCGACGCGGAAGTCGGTCTGCTGAAGACGACCAATCGGATCAAAAGATGGATTCATATTTATATTTGTCACCTGCTCTCGCCCGTCTGAGCAGGCAGTGCTTCGGGGACGGCCTGAACTGGGCCGGCTGCTCCATCGTGGCGCTGCTCGGGCAGCAGCGGCGCTTCGACCTCTTCGACTTCTGCTACCACCTGCTGAAGGTGCAGAGGCAGGACGGCAAGGACGAGATCATCAAGAACGTGGTGCGTTCTCTATATATGCGCGCAGGCTCACTGCACGCTGTCAGCACACACAGTACAGCACTGGACAAAAGTTTGGACACACTCATAGAAAGGTTTATTTGTACTCGTCTCTATATTTTAGAAGTATTATACACATCAAAACTATAAAATAACATATATGGAATTCTGCAAAAAAAATTGTAATTTGTTGAGGGGGGCAGCTCTGTGGGTTGGGACTCAGAAAACCAGTGGGTAGCAAAGTGATCCCATCATTGAAACCTTGAGGGAGGCCCTTAACGCCAACTGCTTCAAGAACTGGTCTCCTCTACGCCGTTTCATGTCCTGAAAGAGGTCCCACATATAAGCTGAGCTCTCATTGGCTGCTTTTCCATCACTCTCTGGTCAAACTCTCCAAAACTATCTCTACTGTGTTTAGGTCAGGTGGCCAGGTCATGTATTCAGGTAACGCAACACTATCATCCTCCTTTGTAGGAGGCTTGGCGTGTCCAAAGTTTTGACTCAGATTTGTCTCAGATTTCTTTTGTACGTTGCTAACTAACCACGGCGCGACATACAGACAAGGGGTGACAATGAAAACTCAAAAGGTGAGTTTAAGAAGTGCAAAAACACAGGACAGTGCAGAACAAGGGGGGCTGGACTTAGCACTGTATATTCATAGTGCAGGAATGTGTAATCAGTGGTAGCGAACAGTGTGGCAACTGTTTGTGTAGAGCACTGTCACTCAGGCACTGTCAGCCAGACATTCTCACGCTAAAATGCAGGAATGAATCACGGTACGTTTCTAAATGGGAGCGGTGGTGAATCAGTGTTCAGGCGTCTGTTGAAACCTGTTCCTTCAGCAGGCGTACATGGGAGGTGTATGTCTCTCGCCCAAAATGGAACAAAAGCTGAATCACCAAGTGTTCTTTAGAAGACAAAGCACAGATGTCTCGTGTTTTGGAACCATTCACTAAGGACTGAAGAGCAAATCTCCACAACTCAGCCCGCAGGACATGTTTTTGAAAATATTTCTGTGTAGCTAACGAGTTTTGGGAATTTAACGAAAGTTCTTGGTTGGATTACATGAGAACTGAGTGATAGTTGGGACCCAATACTGGCACATGATGACAAAATCTGACTCTAGGTCACTGGGTCCAGTGCCGTACAGTGACAGGGGTGCCTGATGGGTACTTCAAAATCGGTCAGACAAATAGGTGCTGGTGCTCAGGCACCCTTACTGCCTGTTGCGGTCTCACCTCAAAACCAGCTAAAACTGGACTTAGTGAGTTTTGGAAACTTTACTCTTCACAATATAAAACATAAAAAGAGTGGTCCAATAAAATAAATATGGAGAACTGGGTAAATATACAATTATGGCGGCACTAAAACGTCATTCTCCCCCTCCCAGCCCTTAAAGAAGATGGCAGACCGCATCAGGAAATACCAAATCCTGAACAACGAGATATTCGCCATACTGAATAAGTACATGAAGTCGGTGGAAACAGACAGCAGCACCGTGGAGCATATTCGATGCTTCCAGCCTCCCATACACCAATCCCTGGCCACCACCTGCTGAGACGGCTCTCGTGGAGGAATGAACATCCTTCAGCAACTTGATGGGATGGATTCCAGGCGCTCTATCCATCCCTGTCTGAAGTGGAACATCTTATGGACGTGGCAACCATTGGCCATGGGACAAGTGACTGGAGTGACCAGGTCGTCTGTTACCCCCCCGGCTCTCCGTGGGGTCGTGTTTAATGATCCATAGCTCCATAGTTCAGTTTCACATCCTTCTCCCTACCTGTCCTGGTTGTTAAACGTGCCATTCTTCGGACATTTAAAAAGAAACAGCCCCTAAAGCCGTACTTGGTTTCGGTTAGCACGTTAGCATAAGGGGTGGTTTGTGGCCATTTTTAATTTAAAAAAAATACCTAGCTAGTCAATTTCTACGTAATTTTGGAAGCATTTTCCCGAAGTCTGAATGCAGCGGGGAGAGGAGAGGCAGACAGGTAAGGGAGACAGTAGCCGGACTCTGTTTAAAATGGGAAATAAGCACAGGAACTGTGAAAGTATTGGTGAAGAGTTCATTTGCCATTTTGTAAAGCGCTTGTGATTACTTCCATATTGTAAGTGCACCCAATTCTATGCTGTAAGTGACGTGCAGGGGTCACAGGATACAGGTGCCTGGGGGGGAAATCACGACCTCTGCTTTTCTCTTTAGTGTCTTCAGTGTAAATTCATCTTGACGTGTGACGACGTGATGTGACTGTGCGACAAAGCTGATTGCTCTTGGTTTAGGCAAATTCCTAAGGGCTTCTGTTTCTAAGGGGTATATTTAATTTTCCGTATTATTTAATATATATATGCTCTGAGTAATTCGCCCAGGCATCCTTAAATGAAAGGCCTGCAAGACTCAGTATTTTACCCGACTAGCATTGTCTCGTTCCTGCTGCAGTTTTTTTTCTATATTTCAATGAACGTCATCTCCGAGAGTCTGCATCGAAAGGTTAATTTTTACAATTCTGGCTTACACACAACTGTCTCTATAGCTCAGCAGCGTTTAAAACAAAATATATTAATTTATGACGTCAACTGGATTTTTTAAAAATGTTTTTTGATAACCATTCTAAATGCATGCTGTTGTGGATGTCTCGTCTGTAAATTGTGTATCCAGTCCGTTCCTTATTTATCGTCTTTAATGGTACTTATGCTTTCTGTGTCTTTTGAAGTTATTTTGGGGTGAATCGATGAATAAATAATGCTTCATAATACCATGAATGGTCGAAGGAATTATTTATAGAAATTAAGCTGAGTTACTTTTCATGGTCGGTGCAAATCGCCAAGCCGATGAAGTTGTAATGTCGTAGAGGTGACTTTGCTGTATGGAAAAGCACAACCAGCAATAATTGGCTCCCAAGAAAATTGTGTAGTTATGGTGAAAGTCTATGAACCACAGCTCACCAGCTATTTCGCATCATGGTGACTTTTCCAACAGCTCTTTCAACCAACATCTGCAGTGTTAGTATAAAATAATAACTTTCATTTATTGCGTAACCATATCAATATTCACCCACCCCATCCATTAATTTTTCCTTTCTGTTTCAGGCCTGCAGGGAGCCTGGACTCTAATTTGAATTATCTTTCAAATCATGTAGCTACATCAGTTTGATATATTTTACACAAAGACAGCGGAGTAAGCATCAAGCTGAGCTTTGTTCTGCATATTTTCTGCATTTTGCATTTTCTCGGATTTATAACAGTTCCTGAATGTGAAACACCTTATTCTTAAGCTAAATATGTAGAAGAAATTATTTTTAATTATTTGTTAATTATAATTAAGTTTCTGGTACATTTAATGCTTATGCAGAAATGGTTTACAATAAGGAGTAAGTTTTAAGATGCTTTGTAAATGTTTTGTTTTGATAGTTTACAAAAGAGAATAAGCCTATAGCATTATTATAAGTTATAAAATATGTGTACATCAGCTGTGACTGTTAGACAAATAACCTGATCTGGTGTATCAGATATCAGGTTTAGTTCATCATGAAGTTTATTGGTCTTAGGTTAATTACACCGTTATAGTTAACGGAGCAAGAAAGGTGAACAAAAAAGCGCTTCTGTACGCGGCGGTCATCCCGCATTACAGGCATTACAGAGTCGCATTTCTCTCTGAAACTGGGTGAGCTGAAAACCAGGAGGTGCGATGTGACAAGGCAAGAAAGGGCAGGCTTGCAGTCATAACGCGCCCGGCCACACCAGGTTTACCCTCATCTGTCTGCACAAATGCAGGTTTTCAAGTCTATACAAGCCGACATAGACTGAAAAGATCAGCTCAAATGCAGCTCTGGGAGAAATTAAGAGAACGCAGCAAAAATTTGTGTTTCACTCATTTCTCAGTTTATGGGTGTGCATCTGTGAATAATATGCATTTTTTTGCAAACTCCTGCCTGTCTTGCTTTATGGGACTTCAGTCCTGCTTCTAGGAGCCTGACATGAACTGTCCTAGCAGTGCACCTCATACCTGCACTCTCCCATTCCTTCTGAAGGTCACTTGAGGTCATCCTCTGATTTATTTATCCTCTGGCATTAGAAAGTCGCTTCTGTCCTCTACCTGGCTGGTTTCTGGTCATTCCCAGTGTCTCCTGCTTCACCTTGTTCTTGTTTCCTGCTGTCTTAGAAACTTTGTGCCTGGATGTAACCCGCTGCTCAGCGTAGCTTTCTGCCAGCAGAACCAGGATTAAATTAGGATCTTAAAATGCAGATTAAAAAAATTATAATAATATGGAGTGGTTTCTTATTTTTTCAAGAGTTGTATATGTCTTTTTTAAGAGATTCCTTTGTGTGTTTGAAACAATTAATTGCTTTTTTATAAATTGAATATAATGTACACAGAAGTAGCGGAGGTTCGCGTGCACCCAGTGCGCGCATCTGATTACATATCTGAGTGTATGAGGTCACCGCGGGCAGCCAATCAGGGCGCGGCGGGGTGTGGCGGCCCGTCAGGTGCGCTTCACCTGAGCGGGGCCGGACTCTTATCTTCTGCTTCAGTGTTCCTGGCTATGGGGGACACTGGAGACGCGGCTGGGATTACGTTGAAGACCCAAGAGAAAAACGCTCTGTTCTTTACCCGGAACGCCAGGGGGATTTTTTCCTAAAGCAGATCATCGGTCAATATTTTGCAGCCTTTCTTTTCTTTTATTTTTATACATTTCAGATAACTTTCGTATCTGTATAAAAACACGAACAGGGAAGATGTTTCAGGCTGTTTATCTGTCAAATGATTCTTGCAGTAACGGTGAGTTGCTTAATCCGTTCTTATTTGTTTTTATGTGTTAAATCTTAATGACCAGCTTTTTGCTCTATGATTTAAGATTATGAGGACTGTGAGGACTGTGGACAATAGGAGCTAATAGTCGGAGATTTTTAAAAAAATACATACTGGCTTCATAATCACCCTTCAGCGAGAATCTTAACGATCGATTGTGAATGTTTATTTAGCTTTAAATTGTGGCGGTCAGGGTTTTTTAATGATTTTAAATGAAAATTTGGGTTTCGTGAGTAGTGGTGAAGAATGAATTAGCTTGAGGTATCGTACTCTGAACTTGGTCAACAAGACAACATTTTCCATAACGTTTAAAAACCCAAGGCCACTTGACCGGTCATGCCCTGCGCTTTGTTCCCATTATGTTTACCAACTTCTACACTCGGTTTCTCATCCAAAACTAGTTTTTCGCGTGCTGATCTACTGAGGTGGATAGTTCTCCCTCAGGAAATACGAGCCCTTTGGTCAGAACAGCACTTTATATTGACAGGGTAAATACTGCAGCCCAGTTCCGCTACGAGGCAGTGGACATGTACACAGGGTTGCCAGTTTTGGCCAGCTGGCTGGTGCGGGATTTTCAATTCGAGACAAGTCTGCACACACGTGCACACGCATTTACATGGATGTAACAGTTTTATTACTTTGCAAATAGTTTGTAGGGTTTGCAAACTACCCTAATTTTAGGTTTGCAATGGAATAATATAGATTTGCCGTAAGATTCCTTGCATGAGTCTGAAAGCGTGTGTCACGCCCGACGCGTGAGACCTGACAACCCCGTGTATGGAGAATTGAAAGGTATCAGTATTTATATATGTATAATTTCAGGTAGATGACCTATAAGTAAAAGTCTCTGGCAGTGTGAGAGGCGGTAACAATACCCCCTATACAGGTGGAGATATTAAAAATTTAGAGAATTATATCTTTAAATATTTACTATTTCTTAAGGTCCAAAGTGTAGTTTACAGTACCAAACTGGATTCAACAACATGAATTAAAAACTAGCTAGCTTGGAGTTTCTATGAAAAACATTCTTTGTGTAATCTTATTATATTGATATGCAATTTTATAACTAGAATCCCCCATTTTTATATTGTATCATATTACATTTATAAGGGTTAAAATTATTCTTGTTTGTGTAATGAATGCGATACCAGGTGTGTAAACAATACTTTGGCCACGAAGCACAGCTTCACTTTTCTGTCAGCTGTGTTTCCTGATTTAGGCGTGGGGGAATTTTGGCTGTACTTGTACAGCAGATGTACAAACTGACACGGCACCTGTTTGTCAAGTGGTTCCAGACTGAATCTGCACTCGAGGTCGTAGTGAGTGATCAGTGGATACCTCAGAGAAGGTGTGGTCTAGCTTCTGCTCGTGTTTTGTGTAAGAGGCACTGCGTAGTTTTTAACACTTGACCATTGCTGTTGACTGTGTTGTCCAATAAGATTTTTTGCAGCTTAAGTCAGTAGTGTCTGCCTTGGTTATAATGATTTGACAGTGTATCGCATATTTTTGTGCAATGTAATGGGAAATTTTCCCAGGAGTCAATTATTTAACAGACGATGCTGTATGGGCGATATTTTCCTGAAGGTGTAGACGTCAAATTAAAGGCTGAAATTTTATATTTTGTTTTCACTGTTCTTCCAGACACGTTTCTGCGGATGCTGTGCTCTGTTGTCTGCAGTGTCGGCAAGGAGATCCTCCCTAACGACACCCTTGGTGACAGGAACAATGTCACTGACATGGAAGCTCATTCTGCGATGGATAAATGGAACAACTACAAATTCTGGATTGGCTTGTCCCTGGCTGTGCTGTCGGCCTTCCTCATTGGAGGAAGTGTCATTCTGAAGAAGAAAGGCCTCCTCCGATTAGTAGGGAAAGGAGAACCTAGAGCAGGTGTGTGTGTGTGTGATTATCTAGGGCAGGGCTCATAGATGTAAGGTACAGTACTGTGCAAAATTATTAGGCAGTCAGATAAGTAAAACAATACGTCTGGATAGTAAGTGTAAGTGTATATTCTCTCTCTCTCTCTCTCTCTCTCTCTCTCTCTCTATCTCTATATATATATATATATATATATATAGAGAGAGAGAGAGAATATACACTTACTCTTACTATCCAGACGTATTGTTTTACGTATTGTTATATAATATAATATAATATAATATAATATAATATACAATTTAAGATAATATATAAAGGGAAAGCATAATGAAAAATAAACAAGGATTTCTTCCATTATTCAAATAAAGTTACTGATATCTTGCTGGATGGCTAGATATCGCTTCAGTTCCTAACCCCCCCCCACCCTCCTTTGGGGGCACCTCAGCCATTCTGTGTATTTGTTACATTTCACCACCATCTCAATTAATTGAATTTGTTTAAGAAAAATCAATACCTCATTGACTAGTTCTATGAAGTATGCCAGTAGCTTTGGGTGTGTCGTTTGCGTCACATACTGGCGTGAATGTAGGGGAGGCTTTTAAATTTGAAAGCTAACAATATCATAGTTTTACACCAACATGAAGATCATTTAATCATTTTTTGACTGCCTAAGACTTTTCCTCAGTACTGTATGTGAGATGTTTTCCATTCCGTGACACACATTCATTTGTGATTCAGCCAGTGATGTCCGTGATATCTTAATGAGGAACATTTTCCCATATTGTAACCGTTCCTGATTTTTCATGCAAATGTATCTGTTAAGTGTTTTTTTTCCGCTGGACAATTCCATGCAAAGTTCCATCTGATGGCATGTCCATAACACTGGATTTGCCTGGCTATAAAGATAATGGTACTTTATTTTATCATCTAGTCCCAGGACTAGCCTGTAAACTGATGCTTATCCACTGAAATATACCTTTCTAAACAAAATAGCCGCAGATTGTGTTTATTCAGGAGGAATCTAGGTTGTCGAGTGAGGTGATTGCGGTTCTCACCTTGTTGCTCTGTCCAGGCGACGGCGGTCATGGGTATTTGAAGGACTGGCTGTGGTGGGGCGGCCTTCTCACCAGTAAGTTTCGTCAGTCGCACTATTCCAAACACAACAGGAAAATGCTGTCGGTGTACTATGAGTTCTCGCTCGTGGTCGTTGTATAACTCCCTGTTGCTCTTTCCCAGTGGGTGCAGGGGAGGCTGTGAATTTCGCGGCCTACATGTTCGCTCCTGCCACTGTGGTGACACCGCTTGGGGCACTAAGTGTGCTAATCAGGTGACCCCACCCGGCTCTCTGCTCATGTAGACCACGAGTACCAACCTTGGCTAAACTGACAAGCCGTATTTATTACGCCTATAACGCTTCACGTATTCATCAAGTACCGTTCAGCATGTCATTTTTGGTTCGGTACACACAATGAAACAAATGAATACAAAGTCAAAATATCGACCCAACGTGAAGAAAGGAGCGCATGTATCGGCTGTAGGGGTGTTTACTGTTACTGATATGTGGCCATACTCGATACTGATATTTGGCCATACTCGATACTGTTATGTGGCCATACTTGATACTGATATTTGGCCGTACTCGATACTGTTATGTGGCCATACTCGATACTGATTTGTGGCCATACTCAATACTGATATTTGGCCATACTCGATACTGTTATGTGGCCATACTTGATACTGATATTTGGCCGTACTCGATACTGTTATGTGGCCATACTCGATACTGATTTGTGGCCATACTCGATACTAGACAACTGATGGTACAGCTCATTATGGTTGTTTTATTATAGTTTTTAATTTATTTTACATAATTGTTTTTACAATGTGCAAATAAACATCTCTTAAGTTTTGTTATTCAGACATGCTGGTAGACACATTGCCTTTATATCGCAACTGTTCCCAGTCTGTGTTTGAAGTTTCATTAATAAGTAATTTAAAAACAACTTCTGTTCCATCTGCTGTACTGAAATTGCACTGAACCACGAGCTACAAACCGAGGTTTTTCCCGAAGTGTGAGGTTCCTGTCCGTTAAACCCCTACTATTTACCTATATGGACACACCATTAAACCCCTACTATTTACCTATATGGACACACCATATACTACCAAATGCTTCTGAAGAATAGGGGCCAAAATTTTGGGAGCTGGTTCTCTTGTAGTCAGGAGTGGGCCCTACTGATGTTGAGCTTTCAGACGATTGCGCCCAGTGCAGAATTGGACTGGGCTGCTTTGCGGCCTGTTGTCGATATCGGCTGTTGCTGCTTTTAACAGTGCGCTGCTGTCCTCCTACCTGCTGGGGGAGTCGTTGAACCTCCTTGGCAAACTGGGCTGCATCCTCAGTCTGCTGGGAAGCACCATAATGGTGATTCATGCTCCAGAAGAAGAAGAAGTCACCACACTGCAGCAGATGGCTCACAAACTCCTTGATCCTGGTAGATAAAATATTCTGTGTATATATCTGTGTCTGTCTGCTTGTCTGTCTGTCTGTGCAGCTCTACACCCTCGAACATCTCAGCAGACTTGGGTCATCTTCGGGGAATTTATATAGCTGAAAAAAGGTCAATACCTGCACTGTAAAATTAAAATAACGTAACATGGAAAAGCTATAAAACAATTACATGTAAGATTATTATTATTATTATTAATAAGCACAATCTATGTTTAATTATAGAAATACTGCGAAATGTTAGACATCTCTGCTTGTCCAAATGTCAGATATTAAATATCGTGTCATATGAAGCTTTTTGATGAATAATGTCGCAACCAAATAACTGCGTATTTATGCATATTTCCCATAACAAGGGAAGAACAGGGGCTTGCTTACTTTGGTGTTCGTTGACCTTTAGCAGGTCTTTTAAGAACCTCTCTAATCTGTCGTTGCCGTGTCTCCACAGGTTTCCTGGTCTACGCCAGCATCCTACTGGTGGCCTGTCTGATTCTGATCTTCTACTTTTCTCCACGCGTTGGTCAGACCAACATCTTGGTGTACATTAGCATCTGCTCTTTGCTTGGCGCCTTCACGGTCTCCTCCGTCAAAGGCTTGGGCATTGCCATCCGGACCTTCTTCTCCGACCCTACGGTCTTGCGTCAGCCGCTCACTTGGATTCTCCTGTGTTCCCTGCTGGTCTCCATCATCACTCAGGTCAACTTCCTGAACAAGTCCCTGGACATTTTCAACACGCTGCTGGTCTACCCCATCTACTATGTGTTCTTCACCACCGTGGTGCTGACCACCTCCGTCATCCTCTTTAAAGAATGGGGTGCCATGTCTGGCGTTGACGTGGTGGGCACCATCTGCGGATTCCTTGTCATAGTTTTAGGAGTGGGCATGTTGCATATCCTGCGGGATTTTAACGTTACGCTGAGCAGCCTGAGAAACAGCATCCGTGTGCAGCGAGGTGAGGCACAGAAGGACAGAGTGGAGGACAAACGTGTCCTTATAGAGAACATAGACTTTTTGTCTCCCGTAAAGGACGATGCGCCGCGGGTCTTTATCATCAGCTGAGCGGCATTTGATGAACCATAAAGCTATTTTAATGCAAATATGTGAGCTTCACTCTTTACTCTAGCTCAGCGTCCTACTACTGCTGATGGCTTTTGCCAATGAAGCATGAAAACATTCGTAGCGCTGCTTCGCCGTGATAGATGCAACCCCCCGCAGCCAAAGGTATTTCCATTATTCTGGTGTCTAGTGGATGCATTTAGGTCATCTGTTTGACTGTTGTTTATAGACATGTTAGGGGTTTTCCTACCAAATCTGGCAAACTAATTGCATCTTCTCAGACTGAGAGATCTGATTAGTTTGTACTGGTTTTTGCGCTGACTTGACGTTCACAGTGGATATGTAGACTAGCTCTTTCTGCCAGTAAATTTAACGCTTTTTAATTTGTGCAGGTTTTCGTAAGGAAACTTGTATTGGAGAATACCACAGGTGTGTCTTCTTTGGATAAATATATGTCTATCTAATTGTTTATGATACTAATGTTCATTGTGTGCTTATGTATGTTATGTACTGTCAAAGAACACTAGATTTATATGTTTTCTTCATGACTTTTAATATGTAGCACTATATATTTTATGGAGCACAAAATATTTCTAAGGAGTGGATTTATACATAGCTATTTTTATTGTTTCAGGTTTCGTCTACCTGAAATGCACAATTTTATCATTAATTGCAGTATGTGAATTCAGAGATAGTATTTATTTTTTTTCTTATCTTAGATAATGGCATTTCTTCATTGGTAATGGCATTTCTTTGTAGGTTTTTTCCTATTTGCAGACAATCAGAAAAACATTTCAGTTTTGAAGGTGTCTTAAAGACATAATTGTGGTCAATTGGGAGCATATACGTAAAATCTGTTTAACAACTTGCAAACAGGTTCAAGCTGTGGATATTTATTTTTGTAACTGAATGTATCTAAATGAGAGCCCAGTGGATCTTTTGAATACTTTGTATGCAATATTATTAATTTTCTGCAAACAATGTATCCTGTCTCCCCTTTGAATTGTGCAAAATTTAGCAAATTTAGATGTTATATTTGTGTAACACATTTCCGGAATACTCATGCTCCATTGTGGTCTGGGATTCATCGATAGTCATTATTTTCTTTGCCTATAAAACCAATTTCATTTTGATGATAGTGATTTATTTATTCTAGCTGCAAGTAATCAGACGGTTGCAATTGCAGCAGCTTTAGACAAGTGAAAACAGATGCCCCCTTGTGGGTACACGTTGTCATGCGCGTGTTCTCCATCCATCCATCCATCCATCCATCCATTTCCTGAAACCACTTACTCTCTTCATGGTCATGGGTGTTCCAGGGCTTATCCCAAAGGCTACAGGCACAAGGCAGGGAACAGCCCATCTCATACACCATTCACTCACCCACGCGTCATTTGGTAACTCCAATTAACCTCAGCCTGTTTTTTGGACTGTAGGGGGGGAAACTGGAGTCCCTGCAGGAAACCCCACGATGCCAGGGGGAGAACATGCTAACTCCACGCATGTATAAATCCACCAGAGACTTAAACCCAGGTCCCAGAGGTGGGAGGAAACAGTGCTAACATGTGTGACATGAGCCTCCTCCACATGTGTTTTCATCCATTAAAATATTTACACATGATGCATCTCTGCTTCTCTGTTCCATTCACAAGCCGCCTTGTGCTTTCGCTGCGAACTGTGTCACGATAGTTTGTCACAGCTTGCGATACATATGAGAAGGGAAGCGAGGCAAAACGATCTTAATGTTTTAATTGATTTTTATTTTTTAACAAAAATAAACACCGGGATCGCCTGTAATTTTCATTTTCGTGGCATGATTACGCGTGAATCCTTGCAGAGGTGTGTCGTCGCTGACGTCGGTGGCTGTGGAGGCGTGGGAGACCCGGGTCTCAGTCCCGGGTCTCAGTTACAGTATTTCTCCAGGTCAAAAATATTGCATGGCTTGTGGCAGCACTGCTCCACGATCCCCCTCTTCACCTTCATCTCCGCCTGCTCTTTGTAGCGAAACTCATCAGCTTCATTCTCTGGGCCTGATTTTGGAGATAGGAAGCCTGCAGAGATCAAGATTAGCTTGGAATATCGCTCACCGGGTGCAAAGAATTGATTATAATTGTACCTTTTAATAAGAAGTGCTCTAGAATTTCGAATTAGAATTAGGTGATCAGTGGTCATTGTTAACACAGCACAGCGCACAGTGCGCATTTAACCCATATGTGACTTTCGTGACATAGCAGGGGGCAGCTAATTCAGCGCCCGGGGAGCAGTGCTTGGGGGC
>JAODKF010000053.1:6356843-6418950 GCA_026779585.1 Mormyrus proboscirostris | reverse complement strand
GGAAAAAGGGGCTGGTGCTTAGTATAGTTGTTTTAATTACTACCTCTAATTGTAACCCCTCCCTTCCTAATGGAACTGGGCAAATTATGGTTTCAATCATTAAAATGATGTGTACAATTGCACTGTACAATGAGGTGACGTTCGACAAACCTTCCACGAAGTCTGCCGTTGAGTAGGCCTTGTGTCGCAGGAGGTTGCCGCTCTCCCTCGGAGAGTTCAGGACCTGCAGAGCCATCTCTATGGTCTCGCCGAGCTCGTCACGACGGTCCTTGCGAACAGGCTTCTCCTCCGGGTGCCGCGTGAGGCCCATCTCCAGCTGGTAGACCTTCTGCAGGGTAAAGCTCTCAAAGGGCACCACGGCGTATTCACTGGGCAGCTTGGTGCCCTGGTGGACCTCGGCCCGGTTCAGCTGGCTCCGGAAGAACTCTTGGAGGTCGGCATGGCTCCACTCTGACGTGCCGTCCAGGAGGCCCACTGGGGACGGCCCAGCTGCGCGCTCACTCGAGTCCCGCATGCTTCTGAGCTGCTCGCTACGCTCCTGTAGGGCCTCCTTCAGCTGGGAGATCTGCTTCTTCAGGCTGTTCACGTAGTGGCGGTGCTGCTCTTCTCGCTCTTGAAGCAGCGCCTGAAAGCCCTCCTTGCCCGTAGGGCCATCGGCCCGGGGCAGCAGCACCTGAGCCTCGTCGGACCACGGGCTGCAGGCCAGCGTGTAGAGCAGGGACAGGCAGCAGCACACCAGCACCAGCGCCAGGGCCAGGCGAGACACCCAGGTGACGAGTCCCCTCCTCAACATGGTGCACGGCTGCTACATCAGGGCCACTGCACACATGCTGCGGGGAGAGGAGGAGGATACTGCATGGCAGGGATGAAGCCGAAGCAGGTCCTGCTTACATCTACAGCCAGGCTCTGAATCCAGCTAATCATCAAATGCAAAATAAATATATTTCTAAGGAAGGTTTATCTGAAAATTAAGAAAAGATAAAAAAAAAAGGTTGTCTCAAGTCCCCATTAAGTCACGCTAAATATAGTCAAATCACGGTCAATAAATCATCGTCGTGTGTCTCGGCCAGACAGTATGGATTCTGTTTATCCGGAATCCTCCAGGGTCGTGTAATGAGGCTTTACAGTATTTATTTCTGGCTGTCACCACTGGCTCCGTCACACTCCTGATGAAACGTTCTCTCCCTCCCTCTCTCCATTCTGACGGGGGGAGCAGCCGCACTCTACAGTGTCCTTAGTGATCCCAGCTGTTTAGGGTTCCCTCCTGACCCAGTGATAGTTCTCCAGTCACAGTCCTTGGATCTGTCAGTCACTTCCTGTCAGGTTACCGAAAACGCCGGCCCGTCATCTGAGCCAGCGGTAGCGAAGGGCTTGCCAGGCTTCGGCAGGGCAGGAAGTATTCAGCCGAACTGCTCGATATTTCGGCTCGTTTTCGATAAGGCGTGACACACCAAAGGGGACACACTCTCAGAAAGTGGCTATTCTGACCGCTAAAGAACTCATGTGACCAGAAACCCCAACTGAAAATCGGCAATATCAGCGTACTGTTCTGCACCACCAGCTCTACAATGAAAATAAATCCTCAAACAAATGCTGCTTTAGTAGTATTTTCCAGTGAATGATCTTCATTGCTGTATATATTTATACAGACTGAAAAAAAAAAATGTATATATATATATATATATATATATATGACTCTTTGACTTATTAATAACAACATTATAAGATTCCTATGTTAAGCTGGAGTGCTCAAGAACTGACTGTTTCTTAATAAATAATTAACATTTGTCTGCAGTATTCAGTGCATTCAGTAAATGGTGCATAGCACTTTGTGAATTTAAACTGGTATTTGAATGGGAATGGTCCTTTCGTAGATGACATCATTGCCTCCGTCTTGAACGAGGTCTGAAACAAAAGCAAAAGAAAGAAAGCAGTTACACGATGCTCAATGACTCGAACAGATTCCTGCTATTTCCAGCATAAACAGAAAGATATATTTCATAAGCCTGACGGGTACTTCTAGTGTTCTACCCATGCTAGTGTAATATTTCAGGCTCTTTTATTATTTTAGGTTAGGTCAGTCAGTGTGTTGCTCTAGCACCTGATACAATTGAAGTAGTTCAATTGCAGAGATTTATTATGCATTCACTACAATGCATGTTGTTTTAGGTGACTGGACAAAAGTGTCTGAAAGCAATCCACTGGTAAATGCTATAAAAGCAACAATGTTGTCTAAACCAAAATGTAACCAAAAAACATAACTTGCTTAGGAAACACTGTGGAAGTCAAGGCTATACGTCAATTTTAAGTGCCAGACCTCTGGAACAATTTTCAAAGCCATTTAGAGTGAGTGTTGGCCTCCGGCAAAGGGTGACTCTCCTCTCCACTCCTGTTTGTAATTTTCCTGGACACGATATCAAAGCACAGCCGTAATTTTAAGGGCCTCCGGTAACGGGGAGCTACAGCATGTTCCGGCTATTGCAGATGATGCTGGCCTCACCCAACATGGACCTACAGCACGTATTTGCGCAATACAATGCCGTGTGTAAAGCCACAGGTTCAGAATCAGCGCCGTGAGGCCAAGGCCTTCTCTAGGAAAGGACTAGATTGATCATTTCAGGAAAGGGAGGAGTCTGCCTTTAGCAAAGGAGTTTAAGCACTTCGGGATCTCATTCATGAGTGGTGGTAGAAGGGACCGTGGGACTGAGAAGCAGATCAGTTCGGTTGTAGCAGTGTTGCAGAGGAGGCACATAGTGATCGGTCAGGGGCTGGATGAGGCTTGTGGTTTCCTGGTGAACGTCCCTAACCTCACATATGGTAATGAGCAATGGCTAATGACCAAAAGAACAAGGCCACAAGTACAAACGGCCAGAATGTGATTTCTCCTCAGGGTTCTGTGCAGCTCCTTTGGATTAAGACTGCATGGGGCACCACATAAAGATACCAGCTGGATATCCGTCTCGTGCTTGGAGGACCCAGGACAGACTGTAGGGGTTATATCTATCTCAGCAGGCTGTCACTGCAACCCTCACCAGGAGAAGCAGTGCAGTGATGATAAAGGTGATGATGACCTCCAGTGGGCCGATGAACGCTCACAGCTGCAGTGAACTGCAAAAGCCTGCAGCGATATTTTTTTTTATAGCTTGTAGTTCAAGGACTCGTACGACTGCGGCAGGATGTGCAAACACGACTGCAGGCTGAATCACGACTGAAAAAAACACACACCATTAAATATTATGGCATTAGTATTATGTAGACATAAACTTTAGTTTTGGGACTTAAAGCAAAATTAGCTTAAAGTCATGAAAAGAAACAAGAAAACAGTGAAAGAGAAGAAAGCTCGCAGGTGAGGTGGGTGCGTCTGCGCCTCCGTGCATCGCACACCCCATGACTGCCAAGGCTTGCCGGACAGGTAGCTGGGGGGCACACCAGTCGGTGAGCCCCTGCTCCACACATCTGTGGCGCTTCTGCTGCGGCGCGTTGAGCGTCCGGGCCCCTGCAGTGACGCCAGCCCAATCCAGCACAGAGGCAACCCGCTACGTAAAATGCTGTAAGATGCATAAGATCCAGACGCCTAATAGCTAAAAAATACCCCACTTATCTGCCAGTACATTTTCAGGTTTGAATTCCACTCCTGCTCTGTGTGCATGTGGGTGGTCCAAGGGCACAACTTCTGGTGAACTAGTGACTCTAAATTGCCCTTATGGAGTGTGTGCCCTCACATTGTGGCGATAGCATGTTGTGATATAAATTAAGGGAAAGAAAATACAAAACAACTGAATACTACTGTTAGGCATAAACTAAGATCAAGGAAGCAGAAGAGCTTTCATTAACAGATGTGTAGAGATAATCATACTATTGATACTGTAAGTTCAATGTGACCATTTAACCTTGGTCTGTTGCTAAGCAACAATAACATCCTCGACTGACCAATACAGCTCTAATTTAATGAGGTATACAAATAATTTGCATCTGATCTTATACAGAGTGCATAGCACTGTCTCCCTCTATGGTTGGGGTTTGCATGAGCTGAGCTGAGCTGGCACGTTCTCATCATGTTGCGCAGGTTTTCTACAAGAACTCCGGCCTCCTGGAGTCCAAAGACATGCAGTAATTTAAATTGGCATCCCCAAATGTGCTATTGTGGGTAAGCACATTTGTGCTCTGTCATCAACTAGTATCCCTTTCTGGGTGTTCCCCTGCCTTCTGCCTTATGTTGCAGGCTCACCATGACCCTGTACTAGAGGAATGGTTAGCATATGGATGGATGGCCATCTTTTCAAAAAGCAGACTACGAAATCAAATCAAATAAGATGAGCACTGCAGTCACTTCACATCTGAACCGATACACAAATAAAGAAACGGGGCTGTAGAAAAAGCAGCCCACTGAAAAAGATGCCAGGCTTTTTTTAGAGGAAGAACAGCTTCCCAGTATTCCAGCATGCAGCTGAAGCCTACCAGCAGGGCCGCCCTCGGCGGAGAGCAGGAGCAGGCCGAGCGTGGAGAGAGCGTATGCGTGTCCATGAGCTTGTGTCTGACGGCATGTGCCCAGTGACTCGCTGCACAATCTGCCTTTATGCGTGTTCAGCGAAGGCCTGGCTCACTGAAGGAAGCCCTCACACTCACTCCCAGTGCTGAGCTGTGCATCATACTGGTCCGAATGAAATGGGAACCTCAGGACGTTTGCTACTAAAAAAAGCCAGAGAAAGTTTTAAAAAGGTATAACTATGACACATTTACTGTGATAAAAAAGTGTAAAAAGTGGTTTCTGATTAAAAAATATTCTGCTTGATGAATTATTGATACCTGCACAATAAAAACAAAACAGTGAACAAAAAATGAAACAGAAATACAATCCAGGGTGCTTACGTGTGGGAACACTTTATGGATCGCCTAGTAAGATATCACATACTTCCTGAAAATAAGTTATTGTGTCCTTGGCTAAACACTAACTGGGTAGTACCACAATGCAGTCACTCAGTTTTCCATTAATCAAGATCTCACTGGCGTCGTTCCCTGCTTTTTTACTGTAAGATTTATCCCTTAAGGACCTGGAGGAAAACAACGTTTTAAAATTCATCAATGCTTTTTTTTCCATTGGTGCTTTTTTTTTTTTTTTCCTGAGGCGAGTTTCCAAAAGCATTGGGTGTAACCAGGCAGAAGGGCTTTCAAACAGCACAAGAGAAAAGGCTGAGGCTAGTTATTCACTGCCACTTTAGGGATTTACAAGAGTAGCATAAGCTTATATTTATATATGAGAAACCAGATTTCGGCACTAAACCCTATTATGTTTAAAAAAAAAAAAAAAACATGAAAACGACACCCGTAGAACTTCATGCCTTTTCAGAGCACTGGAGTGCACAACACTGCAATTTGATCAGATTTATGACCTACATTTTAATAAAAGATAGAAGATATCACTTAAAATGTCCATCCTGCTGTCTCATATTAAGGTTCTATTTATCTTTTTAGCTACGACTGATATAATGGATAATGTGATGTGTGCCAATCATGCATTTTTAAACTTGGATACAACCTTTGAGATTAAGCTGGCGCACATGAACTGAACTATGAAATGCATTAGTGTACCCACTGCCTATTTCAGGAATCTAAACCTGGATGGAAGTGGATGGAAGATGGATGAAAGGGCAGAAAGATTCCTAAAATAGGCAGACTGTGAGTCCGTTGTAATGTACCCAATTTGTACCACAGTTTGTACCTCTGGACTTCAGAGCAGATAAGAAAATATGCAATGGCTGCAATGTTCTTTTCTGGGATCTGGAAACTTTATCATGGCACCGTTCCTCAGATTCATAGCCAGAAGACTATTTAAAAGCAGCCAGTAATGTATGCATGCACCAAGGTAACCCTTATATATATAAAACTGTGTATAGCATGAGACTTTTCATAGGGTTGGTTACCTGTAATTCTGTCTCTAGCAGATGTTAGAAACAAAGCAACTGAAAACTGTTATTCAATTATCCAGATTGTGAAAAAATATCACTGGGATAAAATGCACCATGGTACTGCCCTTCAGATGCACCAACAGTTATGACATCTTACAAGCCAAACTCCAGGCTATATATCTGGCTATACAACTCGACAGTACGGTTACTCTTGCAAATGTCCAGTTGCTGTCCAATTGCACACCTGCTAAATTGTGCTTGTTGCTAATTGACAACATGGCTGCATCTCCCCCTCACTTGATGCCATTTTGGCTGTGCTTCTGAGACGCTTTCATGAGTCGCTCCCTCATTTTGAGGGTGTTGCACATATCACTGTCATATCCCCATTTGCTCATGTCTGTGTTTGTATCTCTTCTACAATGAGAGCATATTTGGTCACTGTCTTCGTACTGCAGTAGCTCCATTACTATAGTTAGGCGGGAAATGAAGTCACATGGGTCACAGCATTCTCTGAGAGGACCTCCCACATACAGACAGCATGGATCCATTTCAGCAGCATCTATAGAAAAACAGTGACTCATTCCAATAACCTCTGACCCTGTGCAACAAAAGAATCGCTTCCTTCCTACCAGAATCAGAATCAGAATCTCTTTTATTTTCTAGTACTTCTCAAATTTACCTTTGATCATCCAGAAACTGCTTAACTCAAAACCCACATAAGTGCAAAAGAACATTAACAAAATGAATATTAACATGAGAGAAGAGTAACTTAGACAATAAAGAATCACAACTCAGACACAATATGTTCTTATTGCATTGAATATAGGCATTATTGTATAAATGATACAGCAACATGGACATTTCACAACAAAACAAATACACATTTAAATAATGCATGTGCAAAATATAACTATTGACTGTTTTTTTTTTTTTTTTTTTTTTTTTACACAGAGGAAGTGATGTTTTCATCCCCAAAGAACATGTTTGGGGTGATGGTGTCCACAGATGTACAGCGTTCCACTACTTGATAATCGATGTACCCTTGATAATCGATGGGGCGGTTCCCCTGAGGAATGCTTTCTCAACTCAATTGGCAAGCAGCAAAACCAAGCAGAAGAAGCAGTCTGAAAAACACCAATACTCCAGAAGAAGCAGTCTGAAAAACACCAATACTCCACTGAATGTAACATCGATGGAGGAAGAACAGAGCAGGGATGATATATATATATATCTCTGATGGAAAAAACTTCTGTATTGTCTAGGGATGTAATGATAAATGTAATATCGTGATATTGCGATAAAAACACCTTGACAGCGTTGTCAGACTGTTACGATATCAACCACGATATCACATGGTTATTTTGCTTGTATAAGCTCCGTTTCAAAAAATACATACTACACTAACAAATGCTTTGTGCTCTAAGAAATGTTTTAAACAACGATAAATTGTTTTTTTTTCTGTGCTACATTGATACTTCTGAAGATTTGGAACAGATATTCCAAATTATTAGGTGATTATGAATAGATGCAAAATAATTATTTTTTTATTTAGTCAAAACTGAACTAGGATATAACTAGATTTAGATTTAGGATTATCTAGGAATAACTGATTTAACCACTGGACTCAGAACCCAAAACAAACCCTATTTAATTCCATACTTTATACAGAGGTAGATTTACTTTTTTCCATTTAAATGTAAATGTATGTATTCACGATTCTTCGTGTTCTACAATTAATATTTACTAAAGGTTGCTGTTCTGAATTTTGAGGTGTCATTATCTTTTTCCCCACCATTCCCATCGAACCCGGAAATGGCCAGTAGCACTACTAAGCGGATATTATCATACCGTGAGTTTTTGGTATTGTTACATCCCTAGTATTGTCTTTATGGAGCCATTCGGCAACTCGATGCCAAAGTCAGTGGGGGGCGCCATGCAGCCTCTGGGCCCCCAAGCCTGCTCTCCAGGATTACCAACATTTATTTGTCACCATTGAGACTCTAAGATTACACACGCACATACACTCCTGAGTCAAACAGAAATGGGTTTTGGGTTATGGTTTGTCACAGAGAGACACATTGTTCTGGATCGTTCTTTTGTTTCAGTAAACCTCGTTTTCAAGCATATCACATGATGAGGCCTCTGGTTTTGTTTCTTTTTTCTAATTGATACAACTTACTCCGGAAGTGGAGTAGGTTGTAACAAAGGAACATGAGGTCTGTGATATTCTTGCAGAGATTTGAATCGGAGTCATTTGTAGTAAATAAGGGTGGGTACTTTGTATAAAAGTTTGAGAACTATAGCTCATAAATTCAGTTACACTCTACAGGTGAAGCAAAAGTGTGTCACAACCAAATCCATCCCCTACCCAGACTAATAGCGCTTTTCACTACCACTAAGAACAAACCCATTACTGAGCTGTACCGCAAACTGCTGCAGAGCATGCGAACTGTACACAAGTCGTAACTGCGCTGACATGACCCTGCTTACTAGCACGGCTGAAAATGTGGCCAAACCATGCTGGTTGCGACACCGCCATCTGATTGGTTGAAATACTTGGAGATACCGGTATTCTGCAGTGGAACACCAAAGTACCCGCACTCCGACCAGTCTCTCTTGGCGGTATGGCTTGGGTACTGGTCTGTTCCTGTATGTCAGTGGTAAAGCACCATAAAACGTAGGATCCTACTAATATCTAAGCAGCAATACCCATATCTCAGTTGCTGAACAATAAGGGATGGTTGTGTTAAACTCTGATCTAATATCCATACACAGGATTCTAGCATATGTGCCATGAAGGTCCAGATGTTGCAGAACAAAATGTGGAGCCATGTAGAGTTCACAGCGTTGTCCACCTACCTACTGGCCTTCAATGATAACTTCAGGGGATCGAGATGTACAGCAGTAATGGTTTTTGGGCAGCAGAGAATCAAACATTTTTATGTTTTCATTATCACCAATGTTACTGTAATGGCTCTATAGTCATTAAGGCAGGTTATTTTATCCTTTTTTGAACAGGAACAGTCTGGCACTGGGGACTGGGACAATAATCTATTAAAATATTAGTGCTTTAGTGTAGCTGGAGATACACAGTCAGGACCTGCTGTCCTTTTGCAGGTTGACTTCTCGAGGAGCCTTAACACATCCTGTTCTTTTCCGTTCTATAACGACACTTTATTGATCCCTTGTGGGGAAATTCTCTTTCCACCTATTCTTCATAACACACAGACACACAAGTGAGGGCGAGCTTGGCTGCCATCTGCGGGGGCACCCTTGGAGCTGGGGGCCAAGGCCCCACAGTCATGACTCTTCTGCCAAGGCTGGGCTCAGACCAGCGACCTTCCAATCACAGGCACAGAGGCTTAGCCTGCTCAGCCACAGGCTGCTCCCATTCTGTGAACCATGCTAAGAATTTTGAGGACTTGTGACAGGTGTTAAGTCTTCTGGAGAGGCTGAGTGGGAGAATGTGCATTGCAGTTGACTGGGGAACAACAGCTCTTGAGTGTAACATTTCTGAATCATGGAGTCATGAGACTGTCACCGACAAGGTTGTGTTACAAATTTGCTGTAAAATGTGTTGAGGTTGTCTGGTGGAAAACGATCAGGATGAATATGAAGGGATTTCCTTTTGCAATCTGTAGCAGTTTGGAGAACTTTTCAGACAGGCAGCACTGGTGCTCCTTGTAATACCTTTACTGCAGAACGGTTTTGGTCTCTGTCATCATCACTCTAAGCCGCCTCCTTTACCATGTGCCTTTTCTATTATCTGGCGTCCAAAGTGCCGAGAGATAAGCTTGGGGTCACCCAGCGCAATAGTCATAAGGTTACAGGTGACCTTCCAGATATGGGGGCTGATACCTTCCCGGCTGATTACACACCGGATGAATTTGACTTGTGAGTACAGATGCTCCTCTACTTACGAACTTTCAACTTACGAACTTTCAGACATACGAACAAAGAGGAATATAAGTCCAAATTGTGTTCATTGGGCTCCCGTTTCCTGTCTATGACATCATTATTTTTTTTCCTACGCGTCAATCCTGCCTAATACTGTACAACATCTGGCCGCTACTCCCACCGTGCAGCAGCCTAGAATGCGTACTAGCATCCTAGTTCTCTGTATTTGCATATACCATTAAAATGACATTAAGGGCCCGTGTGTGCCTCAGTGGGCTAAGCCTGTGTGCCTGTAATCAGAAGGTTGCCGGTTCAAACCCAGCCTCAGCATGTCTGTGGCTCCTTGAGCAAGGCCCTTAACCCCCAGCTCCCCGGGCGCTGCTGCGGGTGTCTGCCCTTCACGGCTCACTGACATTTCATACCATTCTCTCCAGTACAGTGTCCGTGCAACCCAACAGGCACAATAGCAGCGATGACTTACAGATATAATGGGGAATTGTGTGCTTTACTTTCCTGTAAAGTGCTAATTTGCAGAACTTACAGCTAAAAAGGCGTGTAAGAATTTGCCTTTCATAAGAACCAGATTTCATAGAAAGCTGATCCCTAATCTGTCTATCTATTCATTTATTTGACATTTTTACGCAAAATCAGCACCGAACTCCATTCCAGAGCATTTCACAAACGGCAGGATCTCACTCCTCTCTTATCAAAGAACGGCGAGCTGATGGGGGGAACCCAGGAGCACTCCAGACAAACCAAATGGCTCCAAAGCTAAATGGAAAGTTAGCACACTGTTTAACTAGATTTTGTAGCTGTAAGCACACCAGCAGCCTATACACAACCAGCAGCAAGCCCCAGTTAATTGAATCTCCATATTGTGAACTTTCTGTTAATATAATACCACAGGGATAATAGTTTCCATTCTCCCTCGTGATCGCCATCACTGTGATGAGGTCAGCGCTGGTGAAGATGCTTATTGTGTATATTATATTCAGTGTATATTATACTACATGCATCTGCTTGCTGTGTTCAGCAGTATTCACTGCTACTGTACTACTTACATCAATGACAAAAAGTTCGAGTACAAATCTTTGTTTACTACCAGCAGGTCTTCTCCATACCACACACATTTCATTGCTACTCCCCTGTTCTGTTTTTGCCAAGACAAAGGAGCACAGAAGCAGTTAGCGAGGTGAGAGGAAGGACCCCGGTTAGATCTGAACAAGGGCCGGCATCCTGACACAGGGGGATGTCCGGTGTTGGACTGCATACGAGTGTCCAGCTTCACTGGCAAGAGGCGGCGGATCAGACGGCAAACTGGCTCCTTACTGATGGCAGACAGGCCACTAAGTGGAGCACAGAGTAGGGCACTGGGGCTCTTTGATTTTTCCAGTGGTCCTCAGGTGCGTTTCCTTTATTACTCCTCGTTAAGCCTTCTCAGCTAATCTCAGTGCCAAGTGCCATTGAAATTGGCTGTAATTCAGGTAGCCTGCTAAGCTTTGTCAGTGCATTTTTGTATTTATCAAAACAGCCTTTTCTTCCCAACCATTGGTTCCCTAGCAGCACTTTAAAAAAGGACACACTGCAAACGGTACTCCGTAATTTAGAAAGCCATGTCGAATGAAAAACACTCATACATTATTTAGTTTCAGAAAACAAATGATTTCATAGTTTCATGGTCAATGTGTTCCAGCGATTATAAAAAGATGACAATGGAGGACATGATATATAATTTCAGCTCAGCTTAAACAAGCGTCACCAGCCCCCAAAGGGACTTCACAAGTGATTTTTTTTTTCGGCAGTAAATTCAATAATGTAAAAACTTTAGTTCATCTCAAGATTTGAGTGATATTTTAATAAAGTTGCCTTTTTTATGTATATATTAAATTATTTATATACTATTATATACGATCATATATATTATGCATATTATACATTATCTATACATATATGGGGGGGGGATCTGTATGACAGGGCTGTGAACATACAGTATGTATAGAGAGCATTTGTAACATAACATCAAGTCACGTGCCGTCATGGGAGTGGGACGTATCAACATGGTCCCACAACAACATACAGCGGTCAAGTCATGTGAGGGTGTTCAGACCGACTGACGGGCCCTGCTGGTCGCAGAAACACGACGTTCAAGGCGTCTGGGTGGATGTGATG
This sequence comes from Mormyrus proboscirostris, assembly GCA_026779585.1. Classification (NCBI taxonomy): domain Eukaryota; kingdom Metazoa; phylum Chordata; class Actinopteri; order Osteoglossiformes; family Mormyridae; genus Mormyrus; species Mormyrus proboscirostris. The sequence continues at coordinate 6,406,978 of JAODKF010000053.1, read as the reverse complement.
TGGTGCCTCGTGCAGCCAAGCCTGGCACGGATGAAGAGTAAAGATATAAGATAAATGGGAAGAAACATTTGACAAAAAGGGAAGAAAATGAAAGAAAAGCAGAGAACTTCAATAAGACAATAAGCCATAATTAGATCTAACAGACCATGTGCATAGACTTGTTGCTTGTTAGGACATCAATAAATGAACTGCGTTCTGAATAACATCACATGACCACGTGTGAAACATGAGCAAACGCATTTCCCGGTTACCTCACTGGCCTTGGATTACTCGCCTCTCCTAAACGCCCTAGGAAGCGCTGGGCAGACCCTCTGACCAGACAGACCAGAAAAGCCTCGTCCAGGAAATAGTGCGAGAACTTGGCCAGCTGGAGACCCTGCAGGGAGCTCCAGCAGGCAGGGTGCCTTGACATCTGGAGCCAGAATTGAGTCACAGCTTGGCACTGGGAGCCCATGTACATACATGGGCCTTTGGTACCGTATCAATGGGCGTACAGGGCAAGTGCACATGAGCACAGAGCTTCAGTGCCACACATGATCACATGCCTGAACTGAATCGTGACGATTATTTCATGTCTTTACATTAATACCACTTGACCATTTTTAGCTAATTTACAATAGCAGCCAAAAGGCTCTTTCGGTCACAATTTTAAAAGTTTATGGAAAATGTGAGCAGAATAATATGGTGAAATTTTATACTGCACATTCAGATGCTCTTTCTGAATAAAATGGTTGCTGGTTTGAGGAGCTTTGGTAATATTTAGGCGATACAGTTTTAATCTTGTAACTGGCCCCATCAAGAACTGACCTACGGGAGATTTAAAGCAGGGTTCCCCAATTATGGTCCTGGAGGCACAGTCTGCAGACTCTGCTGCTCAGACGCGCCTATTAAAGCTGGCAATTAGCTGATGAGCTGAGTACGGTGTATTTGAATGCCTATAGCTCAGAAAAAAACAGTCATTCCTGCAAATGCAAGTGCAGCAGTATGGATGAATATGTACATTGAGTTGTACTTTATAGCAACACTATTTTGTGATTTTCTTTTGATACATTACTCGCGATTAAAGGTATAAGACAGAAATTGGTATTCAGAACCACCACCAGACAAACCCATTTTCTTTGTGAGTGATGGACGCTGATATTCCACAGAGCTTTGTGTACCGCCTGCTCATCAGGGATGTTAATGCTTCCTCTGTTATGTTGATTATTGATTGGTCCACTCAGAAATGGAGCTGACTGAAAGTAATCAATAGCTGGACTCAACTTAGAAAAAAAAGATCCTGACAGAAGCTTTTCTAAAGAAAATCGGAATAGCTGTACTTTATAATAAGCTAAGATGGCCCTAAATGTTTCTTTGTTAAAGAGAGATTCTTGAAAGAATTCATTTAGGCATGTTCATCTGAATTTTCCTACTCAAGGTTTTCTACTGTTAAAAAAAAAAAAGAAAGCCAGAGGCAAAGATTACAATGAAGTGTAACGGAAAATCTGAAGCAGAAAATAATATAATTTAAAATAATCGTAATGATTGCAGTTTTATATTTGCGAAAAAAGACTGAATATAGTTACATCAGACCTCATTTCTTAGAAAATATGAGAAAATACGTTTAAAAATAATCACATTTATAAGAAAAAGCGTGCATCAAATCATGGGTCAGGATACGTTGACAGCACACAGGCTGTTGAAGAAGGGGACGATGTGAATTATTGCCTGAAAGAATAAGGCCCCTCGTGTGCGAATGCCAAGGCCTGTGGGCAAAATAGCAGCTGAGCAAGGTGACCCAGAAAACCCAAAGGAGCCCAGGCGGAGCAGCAAAGACCAGCCAGAGCCTCCGACTGAGGCAGGAGCCCACCTGGGCTGTGGCTACGACGGGAGGGGAGGGGCCCTAGCGGGCACAATGATGGACGGCGCTGCCTTTCGCTGCGTAGGAAGGAGAGAGAGCCTGCAACTTCAGTTACAAACCCTTCCTGTGAGCTCACTGGCAGGATCCTGCTGCATATTTAATGGAGGAGAAGTGCTGGTGACATGGCACTTTGGCAGCGTCACCCACAGCGATCAGGCTCTTCCACATTCATGCTTCTGGCTGATTAGGGCAAATGAATGCAGGGGCAGTAATAGATAGAGGCCAGAAACCGTTATTATCAGACGGCGAGAAAAGCAGAAACAGACAAGGAGCCAGGTTCCGGTTGAAAGAGTAACACTCAAAACATTTTAAAGAGTGCGCTTATCTTGATAAAAATAGCTAGCATTGCAGCGCATGTTAAAAAATGCTCATTTGTGTGTATTAACAAGGGATCTCCGTACACATACACATACACGATTCTGTGCAAAAGTCTTAGGCTAGACTGATTCAACTCACGGTCCTCAAGGACCGAAAACGGCTGATTTTCATGCCTTCCTTTTCCTGTGAAACAGGTGTGAAGTCTCTGTGGCCAATCAGAATCAGGAATTATTTGAAGATTTAAATAGCCCTGTCAAAGGAAATGCTTCAAGCTGTTTGTCTGTGGAGGCAAGTGAATATTTGCTCAGACGAAAACACTATGTTTATATTAGAATCTATGCAAATGAAGACAAACACAGTGAAAAAGTAGCAAGTATTTCAGCTGTTATCCAAAAGGTACTGATATCATGTTGGATGGTTATAGGAACACTGCTCTGGTTCCCAAACCTCTCCTCAGGAGCACCCCAGACATTCCATGTATTCCTTAAATTTCACCACCAGCTCAATTAATTAAGTTCATTAGTTGAACAGGATGAGGCACTGATTATCCAAGCATGGCAGGCTAGTGAATAAATACATGGATATAACTGGCCGGTAAGCACAGACACTGGGGGGACTTGGGGAGAGTTTTTGAAATATCAAAGCTAGGAAAACTTAAAATCATGGTTTCACACCAAGGTAATGAAAATTATAACATAATTTTCTTTGACAGCCTAAAACTTTTGCCTGGTATTATACGTGTAGGTAAACATAGTTACTGTATGTAAATATATAAAAACAAATGCAGAAACAGTAAAATATATGTCCCAAAATTTTTCCCTTTACATTAATAGCTGAGGTTATTTTACATTCTCAAGATTCTCAACTGCTAAACACAAGAATCCTGTGTAAAGAAGAAGAGAGGAACAAAAAGAGACATTGACTCTTAATGGTATTTATGAAGAGCTGTGTGAGAAAAGGGGAAAAGAGCAGATTCTCAATGGCCTTCAACAAATACTCTGTGGGGGGAGAGAGACAGAGATGGGTTCAGGCCATGAACGAGTTATGGGTGTGTGTGTGTGTGTGTGTGTGTGTGTGTGTGTGTGTGTGTGACTAAGAGAGAAGGAGAGAGAGAGACGACGCTGTCTGTGTACAGACATTCAGAAAACCCTGACAGTCAGACCCCACCAGCAGCTGCAGTGTCCCAGTGGCCAAACGCATCACCCAGCAGCCCTGTCAGTCGCACCCACACTGCCAGGTAATTAGGGCTCCGAAAAACGAGCAGCTCATCTCTCTTCTGCCCGCACCCCATGATTAGATGCCTTTCTGAAACACTAAATTTAAAATTGAATTGCATTTCCCTGAATTCATCTCCCGGTAACACTGTGTGCCATTCCTCAAATACACAAACTCCCCCGCATCTCTCACTCACACACTCAGATCTCACATGTAAAACTTTCACGTATGAATTCACATACAGTGAATTCAGATAAAGCAAAATTTCATGTTTTCAAGTTTGTAGATATTGCTGGGTGTAAGCATTTTGTATTTATAATAATACTGTTCCTAAAAAAAAGTGTTGAAATACAACTGACCCCCAGGAAATCAATTAACACACATTTATCAGAATTATTATGCTTTATCGTGCTTTTATGCAAATTTACTTTTCTCACCTCTAGAACTATATAGCTTCCTGCTGATTTCAGGTTAAGTATCTAGCTGAATGCAACAACAACACAGCACCTATCATACAGGCTATGGGAAGTAAGCTATACAGATAACATACCTACGTATCAAACCATGACCCAACTGACATTGATTGGTTTCCCTAAAATAATAGGCTGGGCAAAACAATCACAGGAATTTCATTTTAAACGACACATGAAATGCCAAAAAATTCTGACAGGATGTATACGTGAGATGTACATGTGGTATGAATTCTGAACTGAAGCCTAATATTGTTATTCATTTGCCCCCTACAGGACAAAAATCCAGTTTACTATAGACTCAAGAAGATCACGTTTTATTTCAGCCGCGGGAGACGGCATATGCATTCAGCAGATGCTGGCTTAGTTCCGTATGAAGGCACATGAAGCTGGAGAAACTCAGGAGGCAGAGACAGCCTTTGGAGAGGAAACTTCCAGAGCCCGATCACACAGCGCACTTTTCACCCAGCTCCTGAGCCTGACTTAAGTCATTTCATTGCTATAAGCACCGCAGGATCCGGAACAGCCTTACAGCTCCGCGATACCTCGCACCCCCACGGGGGCTCCGCTTACCTACGGCCGGCCGCTGGTGCGCACTCCTGGGTGCAGGCAGAGAGAAAGCCTGCGTCTTTTCGCCTTTACCCCGTCCAGCAGTCTTCCGCGCATTAGCGATGTCCCCCCGCGGACGAAGCGCGGCTGTGCGGTGCCATGCCCTGCGCCAGGAGAGACCCCCACTCTCTATTTATCATTCGCCACGCTGAGTTTTTCCAGACTCGGAGAAAGAAAGCGAGCGCTGCTCACGATCCTTTATTGCGCTGCCCGGTGTAACTCTATCGCGTGTCAGCCTGCGAGTTCCTGGCTCCTCCCTCCCCCTGCTAATATAACAGCTATGTTCTTACCTGAAACAACCTTCTGTTCGCTTCTGTTTACTTAAGAAATATAGGCTGCCTTTCACTAAAATCCCAAGTTTATCTATTATGTCACTCTCCTGTTCATATGCGTTTTTGAATCGCGCAAGTCGTAGTTTGAAGGCTACGTTGTATTTATAATCGTTGTGACTAGTGTTATTCTAGGTACATTCATTTTACTATCATTTATTTACATTAGTGTAGTCACTTCTGCATTAAATTCCGATAGACTGTCCCTTACTAATAATTTGAAAGTAATTGAACACCAAGTTATCAGTCTCGCATGAGTCGTACTGATGCGCAGATCTCTATCAATGAAAATATGCAAGGCTTTTAATTCTTTATTCTCACCTTAAGCCAGAATCCAAGAATTAACCACACCAAGCCTATAAATTAAGTTAGCGGCAATATCCCTACCTAAGTATTCGCTTAATTTTATATCCCGGAAGATCATTTGATTGTCCTTTTTTCGGCGGGATTTATACTCCTGAAAAGGGGTGACGACTCGGAGCCGGTCAGCTTATTCCGTGCTGTCGGGGCTGCACCGTCCCGGAGGGGATCCGGAGCTCCGGGCTTATCACTCCTACGACGTTTCTCAGGCGTGCCCGCTGCTGCCACCTGCGACAAGTGGAAACCCAGCCCCCGTCTCCAGCCTTTCAAAAGCGCTGGAAAACGGTCGGGGACTAAGGGACCCTTGTTCTGCTGGCAGTCTTGTTATGTAGGAGGAGTGTAAACCGCTGCTTTTTCACAGTGCCTCTTTCAGTCTTTAGGTGTTGCTAAAAAGATCTAAAATGGAGGAGTGCCAGCTAGCTATTTTTATTTATTACATCTCAGTTGCAAATAATCAGCAGTCGATATGACCTTGAAAAGTCTAAATAGCTTCATCGGGGTACGTTCTTTTGGACAATCGATTTTTAAATGCACTTTGATAAATTAAGAAAACGAAAAGCCATTTTAAAAGATAAAAACTATTAACTGAAAATCAAGTACTGTCACATGGCAAAGAATATTGCAGTTTATTACAATCACATTTACTAATGTAAGTATTAAGTAATTAGTATTTTTGAATTCTGTTTCAATATTTGTATTATGTCTATACTGGTATACAGATTAACCGTATTAACACTATACTTTAGCATATCGGTATCTAACAGGCATATAATCAGCCTCTTACGGTACTGTCTGGCACCTGTATGTCCCGCTGCTCCTGCAGACATAAGTACTGTAGCTGTCCTGTGTGCCACCGCAAAGCCTAGTCTTTTAGGGAGCTCCCTGGCCGGGACACGCTGGCTAACAAGCATCCAAGGGGGGTGTTGTGTCTGCCAGAGGAGGAACCCAAACTGATCTGAAGGCCTGAGCAGTTTAAGAGAAAAATCGTGCTAGAATATCTTTGGAGAAAGCTAAAGCAAATATTTCTTAACAACTTGCTTCCCACTTACCTGTAGTCTGTACCTGTGTGTCTCGCGGTTCTATTCCCTTAAAACATGTCACCAAATTACAAAGTTACTTTTTTAAGATGAAGATTACCAGAACATCAAAAAATGTTTTCCAAATAGAAAATTAATGGGGGGGGGGGAGAGATAATTTCAGCAGATCTTTAAGTGGGAAAACAAACCTAATATTAATTGACCGAATATTACTTTAGGAAAATATGGGTACTGGACCATTTATTAGTTTTATAAATTAAATTAGTCGTGTTTTTATCCCATACACCATTACTGCTTTTTATCCCCTAACATTATCCTCAGTCCTTCATTGCCACGTTTTGCTTTCATTTACCCTGTCAAGCGACTATCCAATGCAGACAGTCCCACACAGGATACGCAAAGCCAGCTGAGCATGCCGGCTTACTGAAAGAGAGCCTGTGCATGCAGCTAATTTGGTGCTCAGAAGAGTCCCCCAGCTGAGTGAATGATGCCTTTCAGCAGGCTGCTCATGTCTGCTCTCCTTGAGGACTGGCCTGCGGCAAGCTCAGTCACAACGCCAGACTTTAAAGCAGCAGCGCTCACAGAAGCAGCTCAGGCTGGAACTGCATGCGTGACCCGTTCCGCTGAATTGCTGAATGTATCCTGGGCCAGGTTTTGCATCTTGGAATAAATGTCTTCGTCCGTCAGTAAGTTTGGGGGTTAAATTACTTTAGGCGTTATTGTGACTATTAAGTATACCTTGGTTGTGGAACTGATTAAAGAAATCATATAAGCAATACATGTCTAGAACAGTTGTAAATATTAATGTGGGAGAACGGGAACCTTTTTTCCTCAATTGAAGAGAAAGACGTAATAAAATCATCACGTAACAAAACCATTGTAGTTCAGGGACCTAAGTTGGTCATCAGTTTGTGCCCTAAAACGTTATTTTTTGTGTTAGGTTTTCATTTTCTGGTTAGCATTTATGCCATAACTACAGTGTTGATCATCTGAAGGGTTGGCAGGTAAATGCCTACATTTAGTAATAAAAAAAGATTTTCCCACAGGTGTTGAATTGGAGAGAAACCAAAAGGACGCAAAATAGAAAACGTCACTTTGGCGATGTTCCCTAGAGAAACGCTAACACAGAATTAAACGAATGCGCTCGTCTACTTCAAAAGGACATACATTTCTAAAACATTTTAATAAATGGAATTCAGAGACACAGAGATAAGCGTTTTATGTTACGCTGACGTAAATATGCAGCTGGGCCCCCTTCGTGCTAGGTTTTAAATGTTAAATTTTAAAAAAACAAAAAAATCCCACATTACTTTGGCAGCCATTTTGTACACTACTGGTGTTTTTAAATTTCAATTCCTTTAAGTTTCTACCGAACCGAACAAATCAGTAATAAGACCATCCGTGTCTGAATAAGTGATTATGAAAAAAAAAAATGTATGAACCATTGTACTGTTTAGGTACAGTGACACCCAGTGGTCAAACCTCATAACTTCAAGGAACCCAGCATGACAAAACAGCGTCTAAAGTACTAAACGTTTAAATAAAGCGTCTAGGTGATAAGTATTCAAGATGAGGGAAGTATGATTACAGCTGGCATTTAGTTATGCACTTATATAGTTCTATTGATTTTACAGATTTATACATTTTACAGTTTAAGTCATTAGGTTCGAATCCTCGACCAGCAAGGTACCGCCCCCAAGCACTGCTCCCCCGGCGCTGAATTAGCTGCCCCCTGCTATGTCCCATTGGCACATATGGGTTAAATGCAGAGGACACATTTCGTTGTTGTGCACTGTGTGCTGTGGTGTGTCAACAATGACAATTAATCACTATTAATCACTAGATTCTAAAATTCTAATTCTAAACACAGAAGAAACAATTTAATTTTTATTTTTATTTTTCAACTGTCAAGTGCATCCCACAGGACTACACATAATTAACTGTGCTAGCCAGCAGATCTTCACAAGAATAATTAAACGAGGCAGGGTCACCTGTGGAGACTCTCCAGGAGGTTAAATTTGTGTGCAGTGAGAATCGTGAAGCGGAAAACTTTGCTGACTACTGTTTTTTTTTTTACCAGCTGAGCAGGTGATGAAATACTCTAGTCATCATTGCGTTTCCTACACTATAGAAATTTACGAAAGCCGCTAAGACCCATCATTTATTTTAAGTGCACAGCATACGAAATTGAAATACAACCCCATTTCCAAAAAAGTTGGTGCGCTGTGTAAAATGTAAATAAAAACAGAATGCAATAATTTGCGAATTATGTAAACCCACATTTATTAGAAATTAGAACAAAGACATATGAAATGTTGAAACTGAAAAAAAATATTGTTTTCTGAGAAATATATGCTCGATTTGAATTTGATGCCGGTGTTCTGAAAAGTCGAGCTACCTATCGAGACGTACTATCCAGTCTTTTTGCGCATGTGTAGTTCCACCGTTTGGTGTTTAGGGTTAGGTTTTAGGGGTTTGGGTTAGGGTAAGGGGTTTAAGGGTTTTTGGGGGTTAGGGCTATCGATTAGCACTACGTACGGTAGCCTAACGCGACAAAGTAGCTCAACTCAACAGAACAGACTGCGTGGATAAACAATGCAACAACTTAACAAAACTGCTCCTCGGCATAATATTGCTAAGTATTTGGGAAATATCATCTACGGTACGAAATATCTAAGGCTGTCGCAATCGATTATATTAATAATAGCGTAATCTACCGGTTATTATATATGATGTTATGTAATACATACATTGTAAATGGCGCGATGCAGGAACCAACCACACGTTGCAGGGTGCACACTCAGTCACATATATGGTCAGTTTACCAATTCACACCAATACATTTAAGTTTAATGTTTTTGGACAATAAAGAAATCGGTTTCTGGTTTCCACACCCAAGCGGCGGTGTGAGGCGACAGCACTACCCAGTACGCCACTGTATTAGGTTCGTATGACTTGCGTTGTTATTATCTGCATGGCATTTCATGCACATGAAATCATCACATTACAAGGACCTCGTTAGTGTGTTATGTTCAAACCATCAATAGGCCTAAATTGCGCTAAAACATTTACCTAGATGTAGGAAACTAAACTTGGCAAGTTTTGCAATTGTAATACTGGTTCCTTTTCAGCATTGTCTGGTATAAGTTTAAAAAGTCTATAGTGTACCGCCGCTGATTTGTATGAGCACGGCGTGCGATCTCCGAGACAACCATATCATTTCGTCCTGATGGACTGATTCATAGGACGCCAAGGGCCACATGAATCGCCCGTGGTCCTGTTATAAAAATAGCACAACTCACCAGTGAGCAGCGTCTAAAATGTAATTTTATCCTGTTGCTATTCTTCTTTAATCACATTTGCATTTATATAGATTTGAAAAAGACAATATCTAAAAAAATGCATTTGAAACATGTTTATTGTACATGAAGTTTAGATAAGTCTAGGAGGACGTTTCAAACTGGTAGCCCTTCATATGGCTCAGTACCCGAGAAGCAGCTCTCAGTTTCAAAAAGGGTGGTGACCCCCTTTTAAGGTGTATTTTCTTTGCAGTGTTGATATTCAAATTCTGCTTTGCAATACTGACAGACAACTGCATTCTAGTTGACTTTTAATGTGAAGTGCTTACACACAAATGATGCTTTCGCTCTATTTCTACTGTCATTCTGCATGTACCGTCTACTTTCTGCCATAACATTAAAAGATTCAGAGAATCTGGAGAAATTTCTGTATGGAAGGATCAAGGCCAAAAACCAAAACTGGACAGCTGTGATCTTTGGGTCCTCAGGTGGCACTGCATTAAAAACACACGATTCTATAGTGGAAATCACTGCTTGGGTTCAGCACTACTTCCAAAAACCATTATCTGTGAACATAGTTTGTCGCCGCATCCACAAATGCGGGATAAAAATCTACTATGCAAAAAAGAAATCATATCTAACCATGATCCAAAAAAGCCTCCGACGTCTCTGAGCCCGAGCTCATTTCAGATGGACTGAGGTGAAATAGAAAATTGTCCTGTAGTCTGACGAATCAAAATTTCAAAATCTTTGGAAATCATGGTCACTGCATCCTCCAGGCTGAAGAGCAGAGGGACCATTCAGCTTGTTATCAGCAGACAGCATCTGTGATGGTGTGGGGCTGCATTAGTGCCCATGGCTTGGGTAGCTTGCACGTCTGGGAGAGCACCATTAATGCTGAAGGATATATACAGGATTTGGAGCAAATATGCTGCCAGACAGACATCTTTTTCAGAGAAAGTATATTCCAGCAAGACAATATCAAACTGCATTCTGTGCATATTACAACAGCATGGCTCCACACTGGAAGAGTCTGGATGCGACACTTTTTTGAAACATGTTGCTGCATCAAATTCGAGTTGAGCATATACTTCGCATAAAAAACAAAATCTCAGTTTCAACATTTAGAATGTTGTCCCATTTTAAATTAAATATGGGTCTATAGGATTTGTAAATCCTTGCATTCTGCTTTTATTTACATTTTACACAGCTTCCTTTCCATGTCTGTTTAACAAAATTAAAGGGACTGAGCTTATATTATGGCTTCATTGGTACATAATTGACCACCTGAGAATTTAATTGACTCCATCTGTTGAAAACAACCAGCTTATTACCCCAGTCTCTGTGCAACACTCCTCTTAACAATGGGCCCTAGAATCAAACACCACAAAGCCATGGGGACGATTTCAGGACAAAACAAGCGTGTGCCTGTGAACCATGAACCACTGAACAAAATCAGCATGAAATTAAACATAACAGAACAATGCAAAAAGGAGATCATTGCAATTGAATTGCAATAACAATAAGCAAATCCACTAAACAAATGATACTCTACATTCTGAAAGCCAAAAAGCCATTTTTAAAGTATTTCCAAGTCAGACTGAATTATAAAAGACCAATTTACTACAAATGGAGTGCTTAAGTTGCCCTAATAATAAAATTACAAATAAAAAGTGTACCAAGAGAAAATGTAAGACATGTATTTAGGGCACACAAATTTATTTGTATAAACTCAACAAGAATGCATTATTTACAAAGTCAAGAGTATAAAGTAGGCCTTTACATTTATCATCATTCACATTACTCATATCTTCATCACAGTGTGAATGAGTCCATTAAAAATTGAAGTAGCAGTAAATGTCTTGTATCACAAAAAAGTGGACATCTATTTCATGAAAAAAAATTATAGCAATTTAAAAATAGGTAAACCTCTACATAGGATTGTCAGAGTTTAAAGAGTATTAATTATGCATAGAATATACACACCATCATAAAGTGTGTTCAACACCTGTACTAGTCTTTAAAGTTCTGAAAAATCTCAGCCACCTCCAGCCAGCTTTTGAAGCACGCCAGCCCTTTGTCCCGTATCTGTTTCCTTCCTTTGTCCGTGATAACCTCCCCATTTTCCTTCACGATGACCAGCTTCGGGACTGCAGTAATACTGTACCTTTTTTTCAAGTCACTGTAAAACAAGAATGGAAAATTCTGAGTCAATTTACCCCCCCCCCCAACCAACCAAACTTGCACAGAAGCAACTGAGAGGCACCTCACCAGAACCATCCAGAAAGTGAAGCAAACAAGCAACTTAAGGGCAGAGCCGAAATTCCTAGATAATCAAGACAAGCACTAAATAAAGTCATAACTGACAAAACTATACAGACTGTCCGCAGAACTGTCGACAATTTTGCCGTAGTCTGAAATCCACGAGGCTTGCAGGAAGGAGTTAGTGCAGAAACCATGAATTTCTCAAAGTGATGTCTAATATGCTCTGCGGTGAACAATTTTGAAAATCCCTGTCTGGTGACCACGGAGTAATAAGGGCTGTAAATTCAGTCTACTGCTGGGAAACCTTTTCGGGATTCTCCCGCACTGAGGTAGGCTACACTACAGAGTAAATGGAATTTATAACGCAGGTATGGTCAAGAAAATAAATCTAAACCATGTTTCAAAAGTTTTTAATTGAATTCCATATACTAGCTCGGCAGACAATACATTTAATATGGAGGCATGGCTAAGTAAATTTCTTAAAGCACCTTAGCAAACATGCCAGCTTGCACTATAAGTAACACCTTAAACACATGGCAAAGCACACTTGGCTTTTCCAAGACATGCACTGAAGGTTTTTGCTAAATTTAAACATAATCTCAGCAGAGGTCACCCTTACCCTTAAACCTCTTATAGAGATCTTGCATAAGTAAAACCATACTCGACATGTCTACAGCTGCAAGGTACAGTACAGAATAACTACGGTACAACACCTAAATCTACAAGCGCTTTCATAGTTACTTCTTCATTTTACAAACAGATAAAACAATGCTTTTCATAATATGGAATACATGGGGTATTGCTAATATCCAGAACTCAATGTCTCCAAAAACAGAAAAGAACGATACTACCTTATCTGAAGGACTTCAGATTTACTCACTTCTTATACTCGTCGTTCCACGGTAGGGCAAGCCAGTCCCCGTGATAGTCATGATAATACTCCACCATGTCTTCTGCAGACTTATCGGAAGAAATGAAGACTATTTCGAACTGAGCCGGGGGGTCGTTTTCCTCCACCAAATCCGTGTAGAAGTCACACAAAACAGGTGTGAAATCCCGACAGGGTGGACACCAGCCAGCCGAAAAATACAGACCGACTACCTTGTTTCTCAAAGCTTCTTCTGGGTCAATGAATTCACCCTCTTTATTTAACAACGTTCGCCCTGCAAATACCTCCACCATGCTGGAACACGTAACTTTAATTAAATTGTTTTTCCGGCTAGTTAGTAAATAGTTTAATTTGAAGAGGCGTTTGCCACAAGTGTCGCCGAGTAGTTTAAAAAGAACTCCAAAAAGTCTCCTGGTGCTGTTACGATGAGTAATACTAACAAAATGGTTAGTTTACAGAGCTGAAATAACGTCCAAAACGCTCATAAGCAGTCAAGTATTTTGACACTAAAAACCTACAATTCAAGCAGAAAACTTCATATTATATTTCAAAAGATATGATTGCTGAAAACTTTAAAATCATACGATCTCGTCCGGATGCACCCCTGGAATGAGGCTATCAAACAACCAGGCGCCGTAATAGATGCAGCAACCGGAGAAAATAAGTATCGTCTATAAGGACCAAATCAGCCGCACGAGACACTCTCATCCACTCTCTTCTTTTCCCATAATGTCTCGCGAACGGCGTCGCCGCCCACTTTTGCGTAGAAATGCCTGTCACGTGACCCGCCATCCAGCCACGCGATGTTCGCCAGCGAATGAAAGCGGGAGCGCGCTAACACGCGCGTTATGGGATCGATGATGTGCGTGTCGCTGCCTGGCCGCCACACCTGGTGAGGGTCGGGGGTCATCATAGAATTACTTCTACTGCAAAAGAAAATTAAGTCACGAGTCATTTTGCGACTGCAGGTTTTGCTTTATTGCAATTTTTGTATTCATAATACAATCTGTTTTGAAAAAGTTTCATTTAAAAAGTTCATTTAAGGAGTCTCTTAAACTGCTATGCATAAAAAAATACTATATTTCTGCCAGAGAGGGAGTTACAAACAGACCACCATAGCACCAACACAAGAAAAGATACTAAATAAGATGAAAATGTATTGTTTCATAAAATGACGGACAACATACTACACCCGATCAATTATTCCTATTGGTAACAAACTCAATGTACACATTCAGCAACAATTTCCAGCTATATACAATTACACAATTTCTAGTTCAAATGATAATTTAGTAAAACAATAATCATAGCATGTTAATGAAGCTAGAAACCCAGTGTGTACAGTATAGGATACATGGCATAGGCTACTGTAGGGCTAATCACATGTGCTAGTGAGCTGCTTATACTGCTCCCAAGTACTGCCACTTAACTTGTGACCCTAGGACAGCACTGAAATGAAATTATACCGTTTGCCACTTGCACAAGTATGAGTGCAGGCTTATTTGAATGCGTCTTCTCGCCTACCCCATCGTGCTCATAAGAGACACACACACATATGCAGGTGAGAGCAAGTCTGGGGGTCACAGCACAGGGTCATCCAACGTGCAGCATCCCTGGAGCTGGGCTACCCGCCAGCTGTGTCCTTCGAAGGTTTGTGCAATCGATCGTGGGATCTCCGCAAAACAATAACGCATTTCTAAGCTGCATTTAAAGGAGCCTTTGAAATGGATGACCTTGTGGCGCCGCTGACACAGTCGGTCTTCGAATGGAGCCTTACAGCTCCTGCACATCGTCTGACTCAAACCCCTGGGCCCAGTTGTTCAAACAATTTAATCCAGATCAAAGTCATCCGGATTTTGAAATCCCTTGTTTTGCTATCCAGGATTTGGTTATCCATTTTACCGGGTTTTCAAAGCAACACTGGATTGGATCACTGTTATCCAAATACAGAACTTTCAAGATTACCGAATCGGGTTTACTAGTGCATTAAATGGAACCAACAGTGTAGCCTATTGAGTTTCTTAAGAACAACAGGTAGACCTAACATACCAGTGGCCACAAATAACCATTATGTGTTTTAAATTGAATGAACAGAAAACACTACAATAAACCAGAGCAACCTCCAAAGTTCTCTCCAAATGAGAGACAGACTGGCCGGTCGGAGACGGACGGGCAGGGATGCAACTGTAAGACATTACTTCTGACTGATAAATTGAGTAATAGTAACTATTGTCATTTTCATTAAAATACAATGTATAGTAGAGCTTTTTGTTTTGAGCTTTTGCTTGAGTACAGATATCTCACAGGAATTTTTCTTCCCTTGACTATATTGAAAGGCTTCATGTCTTATTTACTGCTTTATATTTTGTACAATTGTTGAACTAGGACAGTGGCAGTGAAAATAAATATATCATCAGCAAACACTGCTTTTGTTAATTTACAAGTTTTATTTAATTTTGTGCAGGAATCCACCCTTGAATCCACCCTTGAGCTGAGATCAGGATTATCCTGATTTTTTTGGATCAAATGTATCCCAATTCAAACACAAACTTTTGAACAAGACGAAGTGAAGCTTTGATCCAGATTAAAACCGAGATTGGATTAGGTGATCTGATTTGATTTTAGAATCCCTGTTTTGGCTTTGAACAGCCCATTTTCAAGAATCAATCCAATCCGTTATCTGAAATCCCACCAAATTACTTTTGAACAATAAATTATGTCCCTCACCCTGTGTGGAAAGTTCGGAAGGTTGTACATCCAGAATTTTGTGATCATGCTGCATTTATCCGTGGACACAGATGGTAGCAGTCAATATTAATATTATCGTTTTTAAAAAAAATGCAATATTTTAGTTTGACATCGTCGACTGTTCACGGCAGCCCGACCGGCCCTCTGGGACTCGGTGCTGTTCTCGACCTTTTTCTGCCCCTGATTTCTACCAGTGTGCGAAAGGTTTTAACCTAATAGAAGACCGAACGCTTCCCATTTTGTAACCCCTAGTTTTATTGTACTTTAGGATGCATTTTCACCCAAGCTTCTTCTTCTACAGTTAAAGTTAAAGAGTCGTGTTGCTGATACTTGGAGAGGATCATGGATGTTACACAAACGCTTTACTTTGCGCAATGAGAATGGTAATTAATTTTTAATAAGCGAGTTAAGGTAAACACTTTGCTTTATCGACCCATTTATCTACTGCAGCGCTATTCAACTCACGGTCCTCAAGGGCCGAGCCCAGCTGACTCTCCAGCCTTCCTTCACCTGTGAGCCAGGTGTGAAGCCTCTGACCAATCAGAATCAGTAATTATTAAACTAACTACCTGGGAGAACTGAAAACAAGACCTGGATTTGGAATTGAGGGCCTGAGTTGAATAGCCTTGATTTACTAGACCTAAGGTTTAAAAAGCATTGGAGTTGCCTACCTACAGATCTTCATGAACTCTCCGCATTCTGTGTTTTGGAGTATCACATTTACATATTTGTGCCCGTCTGTATCCTTCTGGACTCCTAACTGGTAGTACTTTTGAAAACAGTTCCCCAGAATTCAGAATTCACTTTCTAGTCAGTTTATGCACCTCAAAAATATAACATAGTACAGCAAGTTCACATTAAGTTTTTATTTTTTTAATGTTATAAGGTATAGACTTACATAATTATAAAAATTACTTACAGAATTAAGTAACGTTTTAAGTGTTTATACCTCTAAATGCAAACAATGAACTATCTACATTGTTCCGAAAACAAGCAGTCAAATAGAAGCCATTTACCTAGACACGAGAAAACATGAAGACCCTTTGACTATACATGTAATCAGTAACCATCAAATTGCACTGTATTATACAAAAGAAACGACTGACAGCATCTCAAAGGGACCATATTGCATTAAAAAAAATCTCCTTCCAAGAAAAAAATGTACATAATTTATTGATATGGAACTACAATGGCTACTATACACACATTCACACACAAGCACACAACCTCACTTACAGATAACTCCTCCCAGTAATGTAAGGCTGTTTTTCTTAGACATAAACCTTAGTTATGGCACGCGTAGGACATAAAAGTGATTCGTCTGTCATCCAAGGCCCCCCCCCCCCAAAGTATTTTCTAGGATGGTTGTAGCTGTTATGTTGGGGGGGAGGGACAAATAACCTCTGCGGCATCGGTAGCTTCCAAGCCCTTATTACGGAAAACACAGAAAACACGCTAAATTCGAAAGAAAACAATCAATATTACAATGTTGCAAAATGGCGTCATTTCTGCAGCCCTGTGTATATGATTAATGGCACTCTATTTCAAGTCTCCTGCCACTGATATATGCAACACGTCTACACTTGTTTGGGGAACACGCCACACGCGCCGGGTATTCCGCGGGAATATTTACCCCTTATATTTGTTTTCCAGATTTACAGTGACAACTGCAATTTTTCAGAGAATTACACCCCTTGACCACTGTAATTATTAATTACGGTGATTTGGGATTCCTTTTCATGGTGTCCCCCTGCCCTGTGCTGCCAGGGCTACACTCCAGACCCCCCGTGACTGTATAGGGTGCTGTTTCCCAGTCCGGTCCTCGGGGATCCCCAGACAGTCCACGTTTTCGCTCCCTCCCATCTTCCAGTATGGACTGGATTCGAAAACACCGCTCTAGAGGATAAGAAGCTGGATGATAGATGGATTCTGTGGTAATTATTACATAACATAATTGTAACTGAGCCTCATATGTGATTATTGGCATGTTAATTGAGACAAAGGCATAGACAAGAGATTTTGTATATTGAATATGCTGATCCAGGCACCCATCCATCTATCGATCCATCCATCCATCGCTCTTCTATCCGTTTATCCAGGTCAGGGTCACGGGGGGCTGGATCCCATCCCAGGCAGCACAGGGCACAAGCCTGGGGTGGGATGCCAGAAAATATGCTGAATTTTTGGAGCGACGTAGCCTGTACGCAAACCAATATCAGTGTCAAACATAGCGAAAAGGTTTGCTTAACTCTCGGTCAATGCGATGATGCGTTTTCCCTTCCCACTTTGCCGTTGTCTCCCTCCTTTCATTCTGCCGTTCGTCTCCTCACACTTTTCCTTTTACGCGATTCAGTGCCTGGTGACTGGTGGTATGCAAGGACATGAACTGGCTTCCCAACACCCACCAAGGAAACACAAGGCAGCTTTACTGGCTAAAATCATCAAGAAAGGCTGTCAGATTTGTCCAAATTCACATTATTGTGCCGGTAATTTCTTTTTTTTTTCCCTGCCCAGAATTTAAATATTAATAATTTCACGGTAAAGAATGTTCCAAAATGTCAACTCATTCATTTCGATCAATACTAATCATGTCCCCTGTGCACAGATTACATTCATATGCACTTTGGTATCTCGGCAAATTAATTCTATTCTTTGCTTTGATCTATTCTGAAGCAACACTGTGGAGATTCACCCCAGAATAGATCTTCCACCGTGCTGCTGAAAAGGCTTCAGCTGGCTGAGGGGGGCCGGTGAGAAATCCCTCATTGTGATAAACCTTTAAAGTATACACAGGAAGTACTGGGGGGGTATGGGGGGGGCACTACATCAGGACAAAGGCGCAGTATCTGTGGTGGAAATAAAGCCCATAGAGGTTTGAAGAGCATGAGAAGGAAATTCCAGTCCAGAAATTACCACACATTCCGGCCTATTTCGGCTGGACAGTCAAGCGATTTATCCGGCGTGAATTTGCAGCCCTGTCAGTGGCAAGCCACTGAAAAGACTTATACCATCTCCATGCCGACCGCGGAAACGCAAACACACTTGGCGGTAGACGAATGCGGTTCCACATCGGTGTGGATGGTGTCCTTTTCTCAGGCCTGTTCTTTTCGCAAAGCGATCACTCGCATCTTTAGCGTAAATCTCATGATATGCACTGTGCTTCTGGGGGTCTGTTCCATGAAGCAGGATTTCTCAGTTAGCTGGGTTAACGTAGGCTAGAAGTCATCATCATCCAATAGGAATCTCTTAAACTCTTATTGGACGATCATGACTTGTTAAGTTAATCCAGCTAACTCTGAAATCCTGTCTCATAGAACACCCCCCCGGGGTGCTATGCTCATAAATGAACTATTTTCCATAGTAGTTTAAAAAACCAGAACCCATAATGCATACAGTATCATCATCGATGTAAATAATATGTTTACAGCAATAACTGGGTTGATTGTTGGGTTATCTAGGACTTGTATCCTAGAGTCCTCTGAGTCCTCACCCTATCTCTGGGAGAGCCCAGATACCTTGCAGAGGAAACTCATTGTATTTGCGACCTCATTCTTTCGGTCACTACCCACAGCTCCTGACCATACAGTAGGTGAGGGTAGGAATGTAGATTGACTGGTAAATCGAGAGCTTTGCCTTTTGGCTCAGCTCCTTCTTCACCATTACAGACCGATGCAGCGCCCGCATCACTGCTGATGCCGCACCTATCCGCGTGTTGATCAGTACGCTTGGTGAACAAGACATGGAGATGCTTAAACTCCTCCACTTGAGGAATGACTCCCTCCCCAACCCGGAGCACTCCACTCTTTTCCGGCTGAGGACCATGGTCTCAGATTTGGAGGTTCTGATTTTCATCACTGCCGTTTCACACTCGGCCGCGAACTGCTCCAGTGAGAGCCAAAGGTCACGTCTCATGAGAACAGAACCACACCATCTGCAAATACCCTCAATGCCCTGGCTGTGCCTAGAAATTCTGTCCATAAAAGTTATGAACAGAATCGGTGACAAAGGGCAGCCAGACCAAGCTCTGACACCAGTCATACAGGGACCGAACAGCCCTTAGGACTCCCCAAGGGATGTGGTCGAATGCCTTTTCCAAGTCCTCAAAGCACATGTAGACTGGTTGGGCAAACTCCCACACACCCACCAGGACCCTGCTGAGAGTATAGAGTTGGTCCACTGATCCACGGCCAGGGCGAAAACCACACTGCTCCTCCTGAATCCGAGGTTCAACAATCCGACGGACCCTCCTCTCCAGGACCCCGAATAGACCTTACCAGGGGGGCTGAGGAGTGTGATAACCCTATAGTTGGAATACACCCTCCGGTCCCCCCTTCCCGATGTGCCAATCCAGAGGCACCACCCCCAATGTCCACACGATGCCAAAGATGCATGTCAACCAAGACCCCGCAATATCCAGAGCCTTGAGGAACTCTAGGCAGATTTCATCCACCCCTGGGGCCCAGCCACCGAGGAGCTTTTTAACCACCTCAGTGACCACCCCCAAGTCCCCAGACTCTTCTTCCTCATTGGAAGGTGTGTCGGTGGGATTGAGGAGGTCTTCGAAGTATTCCTTCCACCGACCCACAACGTCCCGAGCTGAGGTCAGCAGTGCCCCCTCCCCACCATAAACAGTGTCTATGCTGTACCGCTTTCCTGCCCTGAGATGCTGGATGGTGGACCAGAATCTCCTCAAAGCCGTCCAGAAGTCGTTCTCCATGGCTTCACCAAACTCCTCCCACGGCGACTGCCGAAGCCACGTTCTGCTTGGCCCGCCGGTACGCATCAGCTGCCTCTGGAGTCCCACAGGCTAAAAAGGCCTGATAGGACTCCTTATTCAGCTTGACGGCATCCAGCTTACCACAAGTGTCCACCAGCTGGTTTGGGGATTGCCGCCACGACAGGCACTGGCCACCTTACAGTAAGCCACCTCCACAATGGAGGCGCGGAACAAGGCCCATTCGGACTCAATGTCCCCCACCTCCATGGGAGAAGCTCTACCCGTAGTAGGAGTTGAAGCTCCTTCTGATAGGGGATTCTGCCAGATGTTCCCAGCAGATCCTCTAATCGATCATCGAACTGCGACCTAGGGTGTCCTGGTGCCAAGTGCACATATGGACACCCTTATGGAACATGGTGTTCATTATGGCGAATCCATGATGAGCACAGCAGTCCAATAACAAAACACCTCTCAGGTTCAGATCGGGTGGGCCGTTCCTCCCAATCACCCCACTCCAGGTCTCACTGTCATTGCCCACGTGAGCATTGAAGTCCCCCAGCAGAACAAGAGAGTCCCCAGGAGGAGCGCTCTCCAACACCCCTTCCAAAGACTCCAAAAAGGGTGGGTATCCTAATCTGCCGTTTAGCGCATGAATGCAAACAACAGTCAGGACCTGTCCCCCCACCCAAAGGCGAAGGGAGGCTACCCTCTCATTCACTGCAGTAAACCCCAATGTACAGGTGCCCAGCCAGGGGGCAATAAGTATGCTCACTCCTGCTCGACACCTCCAGACTGGAAAAGGGCCAACCCCCCGACTAGGACACTGTTTCCAGAGCCCAAGCCGTGCGTCGAGGTGAACCCGACTATATGTAATCAGAACTTCACAACCTCGTGCACCAGCTCAGGCTCCTTCCCCACCAGAGAGGTGACATTCCATGTCCCTATAGCTAGCTTCTGCAGCCGAGGGTCAGACCACCAAGGTCCCTGCCTTTGGCCACTGCCCAACTCGCACTGCACCCGACCCCTATGGCCCCTCCTACAGGTAGTGAGCCCATTGGAGGGGGGACCCATGTGCCTTTTTCAGGCTGTGCCCGACCAGACCCCATGGGTGCAGGTCTGGCCACCAGGCGCTCGCCATCAAGCCCCACCCCCAGGCCTGGCTCCGGGGGGGGGTGCCCAGTGACCCGGGCAAGGGAAAACGTGAATCCATGTTTTTACTCATCATAAGGGGTCTAATGAGCCACACTTTGTCTGGTTCCTCACCCACGACTTGCTTGCCTTGGGAGACCCTACCACTGACCATCTCTAAGGGTAAATTAAGAGAATCCTTTCTGCACCACCATTGTCTCGAGCTGTTATTTTTGCACTGTTGACCTTCTGGTTACCTTCCGCGAGCCCGGCCGTCCTCCTCACCTCCCTGACCCTGTCTGCTTGCTCTCTGCAGCCACAGGATCCGCTGTTTGCATCTGCAAGCTCATGTACTTAATAAAGTGGCCGCCCACTATACATTGTTTCTGAAACGATCTTGTGCTCAAGTGAAATCTTGACAGATGTTGATGACTCTTTGTTTGTGCAGTTTGTTTGCTATTTACCAATGTGACAGTGCCCCTTGTTTTGTGATAATGCGCCTTTAAGCAGATCATTTATACTGTGGCAATAGCATTTGTGCAGAAGAAATGTCCCCCTATCTTTCTTTAGACATTTTCCACAACACATGTGTAACCATATAGGTCAGGTTTATAAATGGGTTTAAGAAGCCAAATGCCTGATTAACTGATTAACTACAACAGTGAGGAAGATCCAAAAAACAGTGTTATTGAAAATTACCCCGCGGAAGGGTTTTATGCTTCAAGCTTCTTGGTATTTATTGTACTCCTATTTATTGTCTTGGTCTTAGCTTCTCAGACATCCCCAACTTCGCTGTCAGTTTGAATTACGCACGTTATAACTCTTACCTGGTCGTCACAAAAAGCATTCCGTTCACATCAGCCTTCTCTCCTTACCGACTAATGCGTTTATGGAAATGGTGGCGTTAAATCCGGAGTGCTCTGATCACTACGCAAAGTGCGCTGAAACGAGAGAAGGAGAAAAGGAGGGGATCGTCACTTTAATTTTACATCGCCGGGCCGCCGTTTGAGCGCGGAGGCTTTCAGTTTACCAAATGTTCATTACCCCGCTCTTCTCTGATGTGTGAGATGGAAAGAGCCGCCTGTGTAATTTACCTCTGCCTGGCAGGGATCCAGCTCCTTTATGCTTTATGTTTAAATGCAATGAGCGCCGGGTGACTTTGTTCATCTTTGGCCCCCGCGGCTCCGTCGGGCGCGCGCTTCCGCGTGCCCGCGCCTGCGGCTGCCGTGATGGATTGCGCTGGGGCTCACCTCCAGCAGCTGTCCATAAATCAGCTTACGCGGCAAATAACGAGAGCAAACGCGTCCGTACAGCCGCAGTCTGGTGGTATATGCTCCGATGCAAGGTTAATGTGAGCCGACCCTGTGAAAAAGTGCTTCAGATTTTATTTTAGGCCAGTACACGACAAGTTGTAACGATTTTTGGGGACAGAGAAAGCGGAAAGGGAAAGAAGATAAATAAAAGAATAAACAAATATCTCAATTATCTTAATATTGATGCATTTACACAAAAAATAGGCAATTCAGCAATAAATTTGTGTTAGAATACTCGGGCTTATAACAAAATCAATCACATTAAGTGGCAGTACATGGTAACGCTAGAAAACTGTGTTTGTGTGTGTGTGTACATATACAATCAGGATCGTCACTGTAGATTTATGAAGGTGGTTCTAAACCTTTATTGGGGGGTCTAATGGAATGACCCACATTATTTAGACTAATTAGAATACATTTAATGGGGGGGGGGGGGGCTAAGATGGGCCTGAGGACACTTCTGTACACTATATATACACCATATGTCATGTATAAATAATACATACAGTATATTGTAATATACATTCTGTGACACTTTTATGACAGATGATTTTACATTTTATTCACCAAAAAAAAAAAAAAAAAAGAAACATTTTCACCTCTATTTCCCAGGTCAATGAAGCGGAAGAGATCGGTTTCCGGAAAAGAGAGGAAGTTGTATACAAGACATGCACCAGCAGCTGGGGGAAGCCTCAATATGAAATGCTGTTTTACAGATCCGTCATTTTATCGTGCTATAATGTCCTCTTAGAGCTTAATGTTTTAGAAAAAGCGCCGTTGTCTCCTTCGTTGTGCGTACGTTCGCTCGGCACTTACAGACTGCAAAACTTGCAGCCTGAGTACCGCCAGAAGTTCAGCGTATCGGTACCCAACTTGCCGTAACGGGGATGTGGTAACAGTTAATAACCCTCAACCGTCTTTGTGATGAGTTTGTGAGAATGTTCGGGGCTTAATTGGGACCAATTCTTTCGCTACTCCAAGGTCCTTTCGCCTTTTACAGGTGCCTCATCAAAGAGGGATGGCACCGCACTGTACACGGAATTATCTAGAAATCCAATCATTACCGGTGGCCGCTAATGTGATCCATGGGGACGCACAAATTTCGAGAGAGTCCCGAGGAGAACTGTGTGTGAGATTGTGTACGATAGGGATGGCATGCCAGTCTGTCATGGGGTAAATTAGCCAGGCACCAATTAGTAAGAGACAGGCAGAGTGTCCTTAGAAAACCCGCATGGCGACGTGGGGAACTGCACACGCGAAAAGCCCCAGAACAATCTGGAGCCGCTGTTTGTACATCAGTCTATACTGTATGTTCGTGTTACGTACAGAATATTTTATTTCAAAATGACTGTAGTTTTTCCACGAAGTATGTCCATATTGTTTAATCGAACCCCTGCACACAGACAGGTACTTGCATAATACAATGAACTGTGACTCTTAAATAAACAAACAGATCCATTTTAGAAGTGTGCGCCGATAAAGCCGTAGTAACGGTAGATAAAAAATATCGCTGTTAAATAAATTCAGAAGCATGTGTATGCAGATAAACATGCTGCATGTAGATTAGGTCAGAGCAGACCGGCTGCGGCTGCACCCAGCGGGAAACTCGATAACTTTATTTGAGGGTGTTTCTGATAAGAGCGCATGCAGGGTTTTGGGGTCTGATATTATGGCTACAATTAGTTTACTTTGTTTACATTGTTTGTGCCCCTCCCCTTCCCGCCGTATCTGCGGGCACAGGGGGGGTCTAATCTTGGGGCACATCAAAGACCCGGGCTGTTTTCTAGTCGTTATTCCGCTGACATTTAAAGCAGTTCTTTCAGCTGACTCCGTGCTTTCCTTCACCTACCTGCGGTGGAGAGAGAGAGAGAAAAAAGGCCTAGCTAGAGTTCAGAGAGGAATCGATCGCTGAAGACAAACCCACAGCCTTCATCAATCTATGTCCAGAGGTCCGGATCCTCCCATTAATTACACGGCGGCTGCTTTTAAGTTTCTCGTCCAGGAACAGGTAAATTTGACAGGGGAAAAGCTTCTAGTTAAGTCTTGTTTCTGTGCCAAAGAGTAAATTTGTTTAAAGCATTCTAGTATTGGTTTTCTTTCATAGAAAATGGGTTCTGTTCTCTCTGTCCTTTTAGACTATGTAGGATATTTTAAAGTCTATTTCTTATTTCTATGAAGCAAAATAAAATGAAAAGGGGGGGGGGGGGACACCTGATTTGTTCATTGATTTCTTTTGCCAGAAATAGCCTTTTTGTTTCCCATGTTTAAAATACTTTGCCTGTGATTTATGGTTTCCATATGCTCAGATTCAGTCTTGACTGTTGCTTGTGCAGTTCCCCAAGCTGGGACGAGAACTCAAGATGCCGCACGTTGACCATCCTGGTGTGGGATACCATCCAACGAGGCAGCAGGCTATTGGGCTTCAAGTCAGCACAAGCGTACAAGGGTGAATCTCAGTTTGCGTACTTGTGTTCTCGTCTACCCCTTTTACATCATCTTCCATTGCTG
This sequence comes from Mormyrus proboscirostris, assembly GCA_026779585.1. Lineage (NCBI taxonomy): Eukaryota > Metazoa > Chordata > Actinopteri > Osteoglossiformes > Mormyridae > Mormyrus > Mormyrus proboscirostris. Next base: position 6,381,873 of record JAODKF010000053.1, on the reverse strand, counting down.
AAGAGCAGTTCCAATACTAAAAACACAAGTACAGAGAACAGTAAAAATCCCATGATCCATTGCAACCCAAGATCAGTCTTGGAAGGCAAGTCAGCAACACTGGTCTTTGACAAATACGGTCTTTGCGTTCTTGCTTTTTGAGATTCACCCCAGAACTCTGTCTGACAGTGTTGACAGAACAAGTGTGCTTACTGGATGGACATCTATCCTGTTGTTGAACATATTATTGTAAATTATGGGGGGACATGTGGGGGGGGGGGGGGGGGTCATTGCAATCACCCCGATAATCAAAACCTGCCAATACAACCCCCTGGATCCCCTTAAATGGGTGAAGATCTCACCCCTCCCCCCCCCAAATGCTCAACGCTCAACACAATGTTATGCTCTTGGCTGATTGGCTGAACATAATTTCACTCTGTTTAGTTATTTAAGCTCCAGTTATCCCTTCTGATGTACATTTTATCATTTTATGTGTGTAAAGATTCTCTGCTAAACCATTATTGTTTTTTTTTTACTTATAAAAGGACATACATTAAAAAATAGATTTTTTTTTTACATTGTTCTGTTGTATGAAGATGAAAGTATTGCTGTAGATAATCATTGCACACCTTGCATATTCATTGTACTATTGCATCGTGTTAACATATTTATTGTATTTATATTTATTGTTTTAATTTGTATTTGTGTTTAATCTATGTCGACAGGTGGGAAGGCCGGAAGGATATACAGCGTAAAATTTTCATTGCATAGTGTGCATATGACAATAGAATCTTAAATCGTGAATCAGTCTTCATGCTATTCTTACCAGCTGACGGTGCAAAACAAGGCAAGGAGGAGCCAGAAGGTGCAGAACGTTCCTAATGAAGCTGCTGGTGAGGTAAAAGTAAGCCCTCGCATCGCTGAACAGATTCATCATCTGACAAATCATCCATTTAACGTTTAACTTAATCATCACTATAGTGAGACAACAGACAACAGTTAGCGCGTGATCTGGGATCTGCTCGGATATAAGAGCCTAATTTCAGCACCGTCTTGAAAAGAGAATCAATATGTGAATTATGTATAATGGTGGTTCCCAGCCCGGTCTTTGGGGACTGCAAGATAGCCCACGTACCCAGGAGCTGAGAGGGAGCGAAAATGTGGACAGTCTGGCAGGGAGCTTCGAGGGAGCGAAAATGTGGACCGCTGGGGGTCTCTGAGGACCGGATTAGGAAACACTGATCTGTAAAATAACTCGAGTCTTATTAAACCCTGTATATTATTAAGAATAATATATAATATTGCAATATTGTTTAATACTGATTTAAAATGGAAACAAAATATGACAGGATCTTGTGTGCCAAGCACAAATATGGGTTGGCTGATGAAGCGCAGGTGTTTCCACTAATTAGCCTTATTTAAATAAGTTTCTGATTGCCAGCCTGCTGTTTGAAAGGTGCAGTGCCAAGGCAGTGGGGACTGCTGCCCTGTGGTTTTAACATTTGCGAGCAGGAGGTCTCTCATTAAGGCCGAGCTCATGATTGAAATGCTACTGATTCCGCCTTTGTTTGCTGGTGAATTGTTTGCGGGCTTTTCGTCTGCAGGCTATTTGTCTGCAGGCTATTTGTTTGTGGGCTGTTTGTTGGTGATTCTGATTGTGGGCTATTTGTTTATTGGCTATTTGTTGACTAATTGTATAATTTTATTTTCTCGTTGAGTAACCGGAGTCTTCATTGTTGACTGATACGCTAGTAATTACCTGCCAGCTTAATACTGAGTTGCCTGCAAAACTGTAACTTGCAATGTTCAGTTTAAAAGTGCTAATTTATAAGTGGTAGTGGGGGCAAATGCCCTTCTTGAGGATTTCTGTGAACCACCTTATGTGGAAATTTCGGATCAGGAAACTATCCGCTTCAGCACAACATCCCGGCACTGATTTTTGTACCACTATAACGGTGTCGTATGATGGCCGGGGACCAGCTTAGATACTTGAGCACCTGAGGTGAGTGCCAGTCATGGTAAGGCCCTTCTTAAAGTGATACGGCAGCGGGTTTTCATAGTCACGATTCCTGCACTGCTGTGAACACACGTGCTAGATCTTCAGGTGTATAGATGAAGGAGATTCTGCTTGATCCGGGCTGAGACCAGGTGCTGTGATGGCGTCATATCGAGCAGTTTACGCCTTATTCTTTTTAGCAGTTTGCCGTGAGCTCTCTCATATTGTGTCACGCTGTCTCACAAGGTGGCTACCTGGCTTATGAAAAGGTACATTTTTAAGTCATGAACTCTCACATGCTCCCACCCTCCTGTTCTCTGCTGAGTTATTTTAATACCTTCGACTTCATTTGAATGCTTAAATTCATGGGGCAAAAAGTAAAAATACATTTTTTTAACGAGGCCATTTTTGAATAATATATTCAAGTTGTCATGGGTGCATCCTTTCAATTATAAGTGTATCTTGTACTATTGCTGAATGACCACATTACATATTTGGCATGGGTGTGATCTTTCTGCACCTGGTAACTGTGTTACAAGTAAGTCGTTAATTGAGTGTCTTTACTCAATGGAACTGTCAAGTTTCAGGGTGATTTGTGAATTTATTTTAGAGTGGATTATGAGGAAAGTAAATCAGTTATATCCTGGATGTTACCCAGACTAAGGGGAATACATTACAATAATTGATTTTATTACTATTCCTGTACTCTTACCAGTTCAATCTTGAGTAATCGTAATGCTTGTGTATAATGAATTCTTTAACCTTACATGAGTGGAAAGATTAGTTGATTGACCGGTACAATAAATTTAATAATTTGGCAGGTTTTATCAAGCTAGGTAAATCTCCAGTGCCCAAAAAGCTACATTTGAGCACAAGCAAACTGCTGAATCCTAAAGTACTATATTGAAAAAGAATGTTTAATATGGTTCAGAATGCAATCAGCATTCCATTCTCATAAAAACACTTATTTATTCTGTTGGAGATGCTGCAGATCCATTTCAGAAGAACTTTTATCATCGTCGTCATGCTTGTCTGTTAACTGAAATCTCTTGTCCACTTCAGTCTCTACAAATTCCACAAGCATCCTGGGATGGCATCAAAAATCTAAATCGCACTCTCGCATTCACTTTGACCGAATATTTCCTGGATGAAATGTAATTTCACAGCATCTTTATCCTCCTTACGCTCCTCAGATCTGAAACCTTATCCCCATAACTGACTGGATAAACAAAAGTCTTTCTGTCTCAGTCAAAGCTTCTTCCACCCTATATTCTGCCAGACCTAAACAGACCAAAATCCTTTTGTTTAAAAATCGCCGGCGCAGAATTGAACTAAGTATGGCAAAACGCTATATTCATGTGTCAAAAGTCGTCCCGGATGGTGGGTAGTATTTTAAAAGTCACTAAAGCAAATAGTTGCGCAAAAGTAACTACCAATTACAGCGAAGTTATATTCTGATATCCAATCATGTAGCAGAAATACATACAGTATTAGGCATATCGCATGAGGTGACCTGCACGTCTGATTATTCATGTGCATGACCACGGCCGTATGCCTCAAAATTACTGTTTAAAAAAGGGCTGAAACTTACCACTATGAACTGATACTGCAAATCTTGGTATTAAAAAAAAAACGTAATTGCATTTCCACAGGAGAGAGAAATTGTCTGATTTGTGCAGAATTATACTTCTTATCTGTGTTTTGTTCTCTTTTTTTTGGGGGGGGGGGACAAACGTGTAACATCCATTTGTGCTCAATTTTGCAGGCAATTTGCACTGGTCTTATGCAGACCATTTAGAATTTCTAGCTAGCGAAGTAGAACTTAGCTTTTACAGCCCTGTGTAACACCCTAGCTCCCATTCATTCCGCCATTTTCATTAACCACTTGTGTAATTAGGGTCGCCACCCCCCCCCCAAGAGACAATGTGTAAACAGGGCATTTCTCGGATATTAAGGCAAGCCCTTGTATGATATGCTTTAGTGCACATGTTTGCCTATTAAAGACGATTGAGTTGTCCATTGTGATTGGTCACTGGACTGTGAGGAGGGGCCTGTGCAAGTGCAGGAGGAGGATGGAGGTTTCTCAATGTGCAAACTTGACCGCCCGCACTTGTGTTCTCGCGCACTCGTTTTACATCATCTTCCATCGCCGAAGACCAGTTCCAATACTATAAGAACCGAGGAAGGTGATAATCCCCAGATGTCATTCTTGCTCCGCCCCAAATACCAAAGATACATCGGTTGCGTCTTCAGCGAACGAGAACAATCCCACGATTCATTGCATCCCAAGTTTGTCCTTGGGGGGGGGGGCGAGTTGGGAAGACGGCTTCTGCCAAGATCGCAAGTACGATCTTGGCATTCTTGGTATTGAGAAACACCCGATACACAGATTTGTATGGACAGAAATGCACGCCACGAATCCTCCATTCTGATTGGACAGATCTTCAGTCCGAGGCTTCACTGCCACGACAAATGACCTAGCATTGCATCAGTCCTGGTGCCAATCAGACTCAATTCTACAGACGTTGCTTCTGAGTAGTAAACACAAGATGATTTGCATAGTTAATTATTTTCACTGTGATTGTAACTTTGCAAAATGGCTGTTTAATGTATCTAAATTAACTGACAAGCTTGGAAGGTGAATGGTGCGTGAGAATGATAATCAGGTAATTAGATCATGGGGATTTTTGGATACTGATAAATGTCACATGTCACTTATTCCTGTTTTGTGTAAATCGCTATGCTGTATTTTAGCTTCTGTCTTGTAACCTCATAATCTGAACCACAGCGTACCTGCAGACCAAACAGCCACTCCTGTTCTCTTTTGATACATTTCTGTCCCCTTTCACACAGACTACAGTTGATTTTAATTTTTTTTTTCTTTTTAATTTTTTTCCCGTCACTCCACATAGATCCTCTCCCGCTTGAGGTTGGGGAAACTTCTCCACCTCCAGTCCCCATATCTTTCTAGTCTTCCCTCGTCCTTCCTTCTCCTGTTTACACAGGGAGCAGAGGGAATCGCACAGCGACACCGTGGTTTTCTTTGCAATTCGTGACTTTAACTGGTGCTTATTTAATAACTAATATTGATTTGTACAACACAATTATAATTTCCGTCTGCAGCATCACGCAAACACACAAATAAGGTTTTTAGTTATTTTACCCCTGAGACTATGATTAATAGATGTGTCAGCGTGTCCTTAATACCATTGTAAATCTGCTATAATCAATATTTATTTGCATAAATTTGCATATATATTGCTTAAATAATGTGCTAAAGAATTACAATGTAGCGACTGCAACAGTGTCTCCCAAATGTAGCAAAACATGTTTGCAGAGTCCAGTTTTTTCAGCACAATGCTGTGGGCTGATTTTGTTTTTTTTCTTCGGAGGAATTTGCCTAATTTGATATTTCAGTATTCATTTTAGCACCGTTTTACGATTTATTAAAACACAGCCTCTGTAACACATCCTTCAAGATGAATTGCATGAAGAGGAGTTCAGCGAGATGCGTGTTCGGCTTACGCTGCTTTGCATAAATGTAGGGAAACGGATGGGATTCTGGAAGAGTGGATCTTGATTAAGTTTTTAAATATTACCGAACGCCGTACACTTAAAAGCGGGAAGAGGCCGTAGAGAGCTGCCTGTCCTGTGACGCGCTCGAGCAACCGTGCAACATCTTCCCCGAGCGAATGGCAGGCAATTGAGTGTAAACAGGATGCAGATGGCGCGACTGCTGAAGCTACTGCACGATGCGCGCCTGTCCCACGCCTGGCCGTCTACCTGTTTTAATTAGGCCCGAGCGCTTGCTTTAATTAGACCCCAGGCAGCCAATCGCAGGAGCCCGGTGGTGCCTCGCTCCGTCAGGAGGTCCTCGCCTCCCACGGCAACATTTTGTCGGAGGTGATTAACTTGAACGTCGCCGATGCAGCCCGCAAGCGCCGATAGAGACACGAGCCGGCACTAAACGTGTGCCAGAACGTCAGTAATGCGCGTCGCCGTGTTTCGTCCAAGGTGCCGGCTGGCCTCATGCGGGCGCGTGAGAATGCGACTTGCCCATATCGCTGATCGCCATGTGACACAGTCAGGACCATAAATATTTGGACAAGGTTTTTCGATTTTTAAGTTCTGTACATCACCAGATGCCAGATGCAGTTGAAGTGCAGACTTTCAGCTTTGATTCGGTGGGTAGAACAAAAACATTGCATGAAAATGTGGGGAACTAAAGCAATTTTTCTACACAATCCCCTCCTTACAGGGGCTCATAAGTAATTGGACAGATTAATATAACTGCAAATAAGATGCTCAATTCTAATACTTAGTCGAAAACCCTTAGCAGGCAATGACTGCTTGAAGTCCTGAACCCATGGACATGACCAGATGCTGGGTTTCCTCCTTTTTAATGCTCTGCCAGGCCTTTACTGCAGCAGCTTTCAGTTGCTGTTTGCTTAAGGGTCTTTCTGTCTGTAGTTTAGTCTTTAGCCAGTGAAATACATGCTCAATGGGGCTGAGATCAGGTGACTGACTTGGCCATTGGAGAATATTCCACTTATTTGCTTTAATAAAGTCCTGGGTTGCTTTTGCTGTGTGTTTTGGATCATTGTCCATCTGTATCATGAACTGCTGTCCAATCCATTTGGCTGCATTTTGCTGGATCTGAGCAGACATGATGTCTCTGAACACCTCAGCATTCATTCAGCCGCTTCCATCATGTGTCACATCATCAAGAAGCACTAAAGACCCAGTGCCACTGGCAGCCATGCAGGCCCAAGCCATCACACTGCCTCCATGTTTTACTATACAGATGATGCAGTGTTCTTTTGATCATAGGGCGCTTTTGTACCGCACAAAGTACGGTACTTTCGCTTTTCCATCAACTTCCGGTCAAGTACCAGTACCAAACCACCTGGGGTACTTCTTTGGTACTCCGGTACTTCGGGGTGGGACTTGCAAACGTATTTGCTGTCGATTGGTTATGCAAATAGCCTGCCGCTGAAACGCAAAATACAACCGCGATCTTTTCAAACACACAGCGAACAGCGAGACACGAAATAAAAACCAGTAGAAACAAAAATATAAAAAAAAGTAAAATGGAAGGATGGACAAACGAGGAAGCACAGGTTTTAGTCGCCATATGGTCGGATGAACAGATCCAGCGGGATTTGGATGACACGACTCGAAATAAAAAAATATTTGCCGTAATAGCAAGCCGCTTGGAAGGAATGGGGCACAAGCAAAACCCCGAACAATGTCACTTGAAAATCAAACTTAAGCAGGACTAAGTGAAGGATCATAATAACAGGAGTGGCGCTGACAGGAAAACCAACACATACCGGTACCAGTTTTTACGGCAGTGGAAAACCAAAAGAAAAGAAGTACCAACCTATTGGTACTTTATGGAAGTACCGAAAGTACGGCACCTGGTGCAGTGGAAAAGCACCCATAAGCTGTTCCAGCCCTTCTCCATACGTTTTTCTTTCCATCATTCTGATTCAGGTTGATCTTGGTTACATCGGCCCGAAGAACGCTGTTCCAGAACTGCTGGCTTTCTTAGATGTTTTTTCGCAAGGTCCAATCTAGCCTTTCTGTTCTTAAGGCTTATGAGTGGCTTGCATCTTGCAGTGAACCCTCTGTATTTTTTCATGCAGTCTTCTCTTTATGGAGAGTGTTGTTCACTTAGTTGGCTGTTACGAAGGGGTTTCTATTCATCATGGACATGATTCTGCGATCATCTCCCACTGTTGTCGTTTGTGGACTTCCAGGCCTTTCTTCACCAATGCTTTCTTTCCTTCTCAGGATGTACCGAACTGTGGATTTTGCAACTTCTAATGTTGTGGCAATTTCTCAAATATTTTTTTTTCTGTTTTCGCAGCCTAAGGATGACCTGTTTCACCTGCATACTGACTTCCTTTGACCGCATGTTGTATGTTCACACCTCAATCTTCCAAATGCAAACAAGACACCTCATATCAACTCCAGGCATTTTATCTGCTTAATTGATAGTGAAAGAACAAAGGTAAATGCCCACACCAGTCCATGAAATAGCTTTTAAGTGAATAGCCCAATTACTTTTGGCCCCTTTAAAAAGAGGGCGACACATGTTAATGAGCTGAAACTCCTAAACCCTTCATCCAATTTCAATGCCGATACCCTAAAATGGAATCTGAGAGTCTGCACTTTATGTCCATGCCCATTGTACAAATTCAACTGGAATATATTTCAGTAAATAGGTAAAATAGCAAAATGTCCAAATTTTTATGGTCCTGACTGTACCTCCTTCGTCTCAGTGGTCGCCAGATTTCCTTATGTCTTTAGCAACCAGGAACTTGGGGGGGGGCGGGGCTCAGCCTCTTATAATGCCCTCTTTTTGTGTTTTTCACAAGCAGTGAGTCCCCCCCCCCGGGCGAACAATTTTAACCATCAAGCACCTGCACAGCCCTGCGAGCGACAATTTTACGTCAAACGGACATGCTTATAAAATCTGCATGGCAACGACAGTCATTTTTAGTTCCACAATGCAGTGCGTGCTGCTGGATTTATTTCGGAAATACACATATGAAAATATGAATATTTCTTCGAGGCACAAACAATGTAAAAGACATTCCCCACCAAAAGAGTAGGGAAAGTTTAGCTCCCCACAAATACAGTCTCTTATTCCTCTCAGATCCCACATAAGCTGCTATTAGTGGTGCTTCCCCTATATTACAATTTTGCTGATTTGATATACCGTAAATGGGGCGTCATCAGCAACCTGGTAATGACCGTCATAGGCTCTCCAGGGACCTTTGAGACGGACTACCGCACGTTAGAAGCGTTCCCGCACAGTGAAAAACCGCCATGACCTCGCGCGTATCTCAATTTGCCATTTTATCGTTAAGATTTAATAAAGGCTTTCGCCTCTAAAGAGTTCAGAGCTGATAAACGGCGCAATGCAATTTCAAAAACGTCCTATTGCACGGGGGCTTCTGCAATTACCGGGGAACGTATGCTTTTCACGAAGAGCCTCTGCTCGTCCGCTGTCCGACTATCTTGTTTGTAGGTTATTGCTTTATCCTCCTGGAATATGTCGTGTGTCAATTCCTCTTTCAAGTTAGTATCACAGTTGAGAAAGTTTAAAATCCCGGGAGAATGCAAGGATCAGATTTGAACCTTGAAAGAACCAGCTTACAATTTACATAATTGTTTGGGCTCCTCTCATGTACCGTCCTTGGTGTATCTGCCTTTGATAACGGAGCAGAAGGAAAAGTAATTTAACTCTGTTCGTCATGACTTCATTTAATTTACTATTTCAGCCGGCATTTTTCCGGCAGAGTAGAGGAAGAGAGCGAGTCCAAATCTGTATGTCGGCTCTCCACAGGGAGTGGAATGGAGATGAAGTTTTATTGAAGAACAAAAGGTAAGATGGAGCTGTATCGCTGCCTTCGCCCATCTCGGTGGGGGCAATGAAGGAGAGGCAAAAAAAACACCCGTCACATGAGCTGGTCCTCCGTATTCCCCGCGCATAACTGCCTTCTTGCTGACTCGCACACTCGCGAGGCTGCTGTACACTTCCTGCCTCGCTCGAGTCCCTCTCCCCTGCGCCATAAATCCTCAAAATGAGCCACAATTTCGGCGAGGCCGGAGGAATAACGGCCGCGATTTGGAAGAGGACGTGCTGTGGACTGGCCGTGACCTTTCGTGCTCCGCGGGAGTGATATTTAAGTGGGGGGCGGGGGGGGGGAATATATATCTGGGGAGCCACTTTCCAAATTATCCGCCAGTGTCTGTATTCTCCGGAACTGTTTCTTGTGTTCGAGGGCAATGGTGACCTGCAGGAAGTGATGTGTCTCATATGTCTGTTTTGGCTACCCTCTTATGTCATACAGGGCTGAGGTGAGCTTGAGTTTGAATGGCTCACAGTTATACACTAGAACGTGGCTATTCAAATCATTGTCGTCAATTTCCCAGCCTTCCTTTACCTGTGAACCAGGTCTGAAGCCTCTGTGGCCAATCAGAATCAGTAGTTGTCACTTTCATGCATCTTTATGGTCTTGCCAGCTAATTTCATTGTCCAGGCAACTGTACAATGACAATAAAACGTCTAAAGTCTAGTTATTAAACTAACAACTGGGAGAACTGAAAACAAGGCCCACATTTGGAATTACGGTCCAGTTTTGAAGATGATGCAGAAATTCATCCAAGTGCACAACACTGGGCTTGGAAAGGCGACACCAGTAGTGAGGGCAACCAAATTGCAGACTGGGGATGGGATTCGAAGCCATCTAGACCCAGTACTGTGATGCCGTAGTGGTGGCTGTTACTTATAGAATGAAAAAACAGACACCAGAGCAAATTCAGGGAGTGCATGCAAAGTGAACACGTGTATGGAGTCCAGATGGGATTCAAATACTCCCCACTGCCCCCCCCCCCCAGACCTGGAAATGTGACGCCCAACTGCTGCCTATTACTTAAAGAACAAAATGGATGCATTACTATGCATATAATTTGGCTGGTTTTTCCTATTTACTTTCACAGGAACGTTGTACGAAAACATAATTACAAGGTATGACGGTAAACTGAACATGCAATTGAGTAAAACCGTCGCTATTTGTAAATTAAAAGCCACTTTTTTTCCAGTGCGGTTTTGAATTCATTTACATGCCCATTGGGAGAGACGTTATTCAATTTCCCCAGCTTATTGATTTTATGCAATGACACACCGGGAGGTATATAAACATGAAAACGGGTCAGACAGCCGTTCTGCGCGTTAATCTCTGAAGTGTGTTCAGTGCGCCGTTAACGCCAGCGCTGCTTTCGCTCCTCTTAATATAGTTCAAAACCCTGACGCTCGCACACTGAACCTATTCACCAACTGCTAAGTGCTTCGAAATCCTCGTAACCCCCATCGCCATCTGCTCCTCTCTTTTGTTGTTCCCCCCCGTAATCTCCGGCACCCGAGTTTTTAATTCTCCTCCGTAGACGGAGGTTTACATTGATTTTTACACGTTTTACATTTCACACAGTCATACCGCGGGGTATTTACAGATGAACGTCAGATTAAGTACGGTGCTGGAAGCTTCTCCCGGGGTACTGAGCTGCAATCGTCTCATCGAGAATCCTGCTGTTCGGTGATCTGTAGGCAGAACTACTTTTTGATTTCAGAAACCAGCCTATGATGAAATTTAAATTACTATAAAGTATAAAATAGGAATTCAGTTTCAATCATTACACTGTAGTTATGGTGATTTTTACTTCTGTAAATGTTTTGGTGGAATTTAACGTATTTAATATGCTTTGAATTTTTATTTTTTTATTGGCACGTCTTCTCATATCTTATTGGTTATATATCCATAACTGTTGCTACTGCTGAATTTATACTTATACCTCCCCAGTTTGGTTTCACTTGGAGTTTAATGTTCAGGATGACAGAGCTTTTTTTTTTACATGTTTTAAAACTATTTGGCCATTTCACCAGCATAGCGTCCCAATTAAGAATTTTCCTTCGGTCTACATTATTCCAAAGCAAACTGATACTGGTGTCATGCCCAAGCGCATGCGTAAAGAAACAGTACACATGAACGCACATGCGTCTACAATGTCTGCATCTTCGCTACCCTCGCATGTTAACGTGGTTTATGTTACGTTTTATTCAAATTTTGTTGATACTTGTGTTTATTGCAAACGATCTAAGTAATTGATAATATATTGTTTGCATTCTTACGGACCCCGAATTCCGTAAATATATGGGATTTTAGTATTGAACTCGACGGTACACGTGTATTTCCATTGCTTGTTGAAAGTATTATAAATCGTGGTCTTTGTTTTAATTAAAGTAAAAATATTGAAATTAATTAAGAAGATTTACTTTAATGTTTTACCTGGAAGTAAACTTGTTTTACGTTAGAAACTTATCCTTGTATTTCTCGATGAAAATAAAGTTTCACCCCAGGGAAAACTATAGGTACCAGTTCGTAACCTCATAAGACTGAGTGTAAAAAGCTGCCACTCCCATTTAAAGTATTGGACATTTATTTTGATAGCATAAATTCTTATGCAACTGTTCAGATTCAGAACTCTCCGTAGGGTATTTTAACAAATTAGCAAAAACCAACAGATCCATCTGAAAATTTCTGGTACTGAATAGCTAATTCTGGCAAGCCAGCAAACACCAGCAGTGTCCACTGTCCCGTAAGTCAGAAGACGGTCTCGCTGCCTCCCAACCACGAGGAAGCGGAAAGGCCGTGATGTGAAAATCGCAGTTAAAAAGTAACACAGGCGACGCCAAAATCCGCTACACGTAAGCGCCTTCGGTCACATGTATATTAGAGTGAAAACATGAATACTTTCCAAATACTGAAACCTAACCGTCGATCTGCTGAACGCTTATATTGAAGTCTGTCCTCAGCAATTTGTGCACAGGGCAGAAAGATTCAGAAGTATGATAAAATCAAGTCAAATTATTTGTCAAATATATATTATTACCACATTGAGTTTAAAGCTTCAGCTGTAGCACCCGTTTCACTGTCTGTGGCTGATACCCACCCTTCGCAGGTTCCATCGTGGTAGTGCATGCTGGGATTGTTTTGTCTGTTTGCTTCAGGCTTCAAAAGCAAGACTTCGATCAGTCCACTTCCCCAGTTGCACTAGTCCTCCTTCCCGGCTCCAACACGAAAGCTGAACTCCTTTGACTGAGACCCGGGTTGCAGTGGAAGACGCGTTACCTCAAATTCTGAGGAGCTTAAATCCGCTCCCGCCGCCCCTTGACGCCCACGGACGCTGCTCTCTTTAGCGCTTTGCACCCTGGATGATAAGCAGGTTGCTACGTAATGAATCATCAGCACAGGAATACCCAACGCCATTACCTGAAGGGCGTTTTCAGGCTGAGGAGCCGCGGGAAAACAGAGAGACTTTAGCCTTTGCCACTCCTTGTTCTGATTGTAGTGGTTTTAGCAAGAAATTGGAAGGTTTCTGGTGGAGGTCCTAAGTGTGTCTTCGATTCCGTTCCCAGTGTGATGCAACTCAGAGGTCCCGAAACTTAAAATTGTCTTCCTTACAAGAATGTGACAATCAGTAATACACACTGAGGTCCTTTTCTTTTGCAAAGTTCCTCAAAATTTAATGCGAGATGTCTTTGGTTCTTATATTCTGCTGCTTCCTGTAGACTTCTCGATTGCTCGGGGCTGTGGCACAGGACAGAGAAAAATCCATGACATGAGGTTTTGAACTAACCTTCAAAGACATGTGGGCCATAAATACTGAACCTGTAGACTGGGGAGTACTCATGTTACAGCAGTAACCGTGCATAAAGGTCACGTAGATCATGTGTCCTGATATCTTGTACCATAACACTCAATGTATTTCATCATGCTTTGTAAATTGCACAATTTATTCAGTTAGCTTTTATACTTTTACCGCTGGTTCTATACGGAATTCTGCCTTGGATGCTAAATGAATAGTCTCCTCATTGGTATCATGGCGAGTGTCCCTGCCCGTCACATAGGAGCCTAGGGGTTAAGACCCCAATGGAGACTTTGCTCTCTTTAGGGTTGGTGTGTCACTAAGTGGCTCTGGATGCTGTGCTCGTGGTTGCAAGGTTGCTTGTTCAAATCCCAAGATTCGTGTAGCTGTTCCACCGTTGGTCTCCTGCCCAAAAGCTGAAGCTAGTCATGTTTTGGGGGTGTTTAACCGCCTTGCCCCTTTTGCCTGAATGCTTGAAAGTGCCCCCCATGACTGAACAAATATGAATCCCCTCCAAAGTCTGGTTGATCCTAATTTCTCAAGGATGTTAGTTGTTTTGGGTAAATGCGTCGGCGATCTACGTCTACGTTTTTGGGGAGCTTGTCGGTATCGCTTTGCCGGAATGTGCAGAAGCATTACTTAAAACCGCGAAACTAACCGTCGGCGGTAGACCACAGCGCCGGGAAGTCGACGGTGAGCATTTCCAGGGGCTGACTATCTATAACTGTGCCTCCGTACGTCTGCACGCTGTTATGGCAGCTGTTAATCGTGCACAATACTGGCAGCCGTCTCCAGTATCCTCTCCCATTGTGTGCTAATAATAATGAGTCTCACCAGCTCTTTACGGCGATCCACCCTTTGATAGCCATAGTGCTCAGGCTTACTAACAGCTCTCACATCAGACTTTGGGGTGGCAGCATTTGGTAAAATTCACCGCATCCATCTGGGCCGTGAGTCAGAACATACAGTAGACGTTCTGGCTCCGGAATCCTCTTCCCACACTTCTTGAAAGAGCTGGGTACATTTTATCTCAATCTTAAACTTCATTTTTTTCCAGAAAGATAAAAGTACTGGATATCCCTATTGAAGGGTAATGAAGTCATACCTAGGGATGGTGCAGAGGGCAGTGGTATTGTGTGTGTGTGTGCATATAGTCACAAATTCCTGGACCAGAGTTCATTACATCTCTTTTGGCAAACAGGTTTTTGAGGCCATCTGTTAGATCTCAGCTCATTCAATGTGCTGGTGGGAGAGTGTCTGTGTTTCCGTTCTTCCTGCCGGGATGGTAAAGAATTCAGGTTAAAGGATGCCAACTAGGCTGCCCGTATCTGCACTCCGGATCCAAGCGTAGCTGTGTGGAAATATCTGGACGACTTCTTCCCCGTATGAATGCAGCACCTATTGGTAAGAAGTCAAGCCGTAAACTGAGACCTGACCTTCTCAACCCTCAACATGCACAAGCTGCTACATTCCATGACATTCCTGGGATAAAATTAAACACCGTCTCTGCTGGATGGCATCATCTTTAACTTCCAGTGTCCCTGTTTAGACTTCCGGCCCTGCAGGATAATCAAACCGGCTGATTACTGCATTTTCAAAGGCTTACTGCTGGTATGAGAGGTGGGGGGGGGGGCAGATCCTAACACAAAGGGGTAGCTGGAGTACCATGTTCTATAGGTGCATCCATGCGTCGACTGCAGATTTTTTTTTAAAGTCTGTAATCGCCTCATTCTTTGACTTTCGGTGTCCCAGAAACTCCGAAATTCAGTCCAGCCTGCAAGTGCCTGCGCAGTTGGTTCTATGCTTCACTTGCAGAAAAGCGCAATAGCATGTGTTAATAGCCACAAAAAGGATAACTGCTACTATAATATTAACACATTATTTATGATGCCATAACTCAAATACAATGGTTTCCATCTGCTCTCCACTGAATCAAATCAACATGTTTCTTTAGTCAAATGCACAGCAGCACAGCTTACAGCAATAGATGCGGGCAACAAAATGGGTGAGCGCCCCCTATAGTAAGTAATAAGTAAGTTTAAGGTGAGTGAATGAATGAATGAATGAACGAAAAATAAACAAACCAATAAATAAAATAATTGAATTGAATAAAGTGAGGGGGGGGGGGGTGTGCAATGTACTGAGTGGTTTAATTTGCCGTACAGTAATGGAATTCCCTTTAAGGAAATGCTCCTGGCGACAGAGGTAGCCTTAACTTTATTTAATCTGACTTCATCTGACAGTGTGTGACCTGAATTAATGGAGGAGGTGTAACAGGCAACGAGATGTCAAAACAGATAAGGGGAAATATATCAGCATGGAATGGGGCTTGAGACGGTTACAAGGGGCATGAAAACACAAGGACAGAAGTGAAGCAAAATGGGAAGGGCTGGTCGAGACGAGGACTGTGAAGAAGCATAGAGGAGCGCAGGAAGTGAGCAAGACTAGGACTGAAAGTGGCAGGACCAAAACTTACAGCTTTTTCCTCATTTCATACTCATTAAGATTAATTAGTACTCATTCATACTCATTGTACTCAGACAATAGTAATTATCCTGTGTTGACCGGCAGAGAGTTCATGAGCCATACCACACCGATCTCCTGCCCAGCAAGTGTGCCTCTTGGATCACCTCTTGAAAATCAGCCCCCATGTGAGCAGAAGCATTCCCTGACTCGGTAACTCAATCCTGCCTTGAGTCTTTCATTGATCCAGCATGCAGGCTGAGAGTAGCCTTCGATCGAGCTGAGGCGTGTATGAGGCTGCGGCTCCTGAATCGCACCATAGGTGGTCCACCTGTTCCAGGGATTTTAATAATGCTCCGCTTATAGTAAAATGCCCTGCCTCAGGCCAAAGGAGGAGGGGAAAAAACTCCCTCCAATCAGAGCAGTGAGTAGAACCATGTGATGCTGGAATTAGACAGGAATGTTTTATTACAGTGAGGGAAGGGAGGACAAAGGAATGCCAATACAAGCATACCTCTGGAACCAAAATACCCAGATAATCTCCTGGGTAATAGGGAACAGGTGTAGCTAATTAAATGTTAACCTAGGTCACTTGGCCACACCCCCACCCCATCTTAAACCATCCTGTACCCATTTTACTTGGTTACTATACAGTCAAATGGACTGAGGCGGGAATCATTCTGGTAACATACTTGTTGAACAAAGTTCAACATTCCGTCCTTTAGAATCTGGACAGCGTTAGTCTGTTTCTGTTGTGTTGCTAACTTTGAAATGGTTCTTAGTAACGTGGAACACAAAGGTTTATACACAAAACAAAGCATATTATGTAATTTGGTAACACTTTACTTGAGGGGACACAAATAATGTAGTAAACTCTTATTTAATGTATTAATTAACCAGAAAGTGTTAGTTACATACTGATCCCATGTTCGTTCATAATTAACGAGTCATGACGATTCATGTATTTCATGCAGTTACTATATTTACTCATGATTTGCACTTGAGTAATAACTGAGTGAAAAATTCATAGCCAAATTGTGAGTCGCACATGTGATGGACGTTTAAGGTTAGTGCGGGCGCTCAGCACACGTTACGCTCTGCAATGGTGATTTGAAGCGCTTCTCCCAAAGCTCTGCTGCATCAAAGGGCTAACACTAAATTGTGTAACTCCTGTTGGTACCAGTGGCTGTTACTTGCACAAACTCCATCTGGTCTTTATTTAGCCTTCATTCTGCACCATGTTGTTAAAACTACATAAGCCAGGCACACTGCAGCTACGACCACTGTGAGCTCTGCACTGTCTGTTGTCATTTTTATTCCGGTTTGAAATGTAAAACTTTGAGTTTGGTCTTATTAGCCCTTTGTTAAGCGAGGTTTTCAAATCAGGAATAAACTTTTCTTGTGATTCTTTTTTTCTTTTTCTCCTCAGAGTCATTTTCCACTTGTGAGGCGTACTTTTAATGAGCCTTTTGAGAAGGCGAGGAGCGCACTGCACATGAATCAGCCACAATAACACAGTATTCCAGTTTCATGCAATGGAGTGTTGGGTTCATAAAAGGCCCTTAACTGCGGTATTTAAGGGTTCTTAAGCATTTAGGGTATTAATTGCAATGATTTATACTTTAGCACATTTTTGTCTAACATGTCACTGAAGTCGATATCAGCACTGGAACCCCGTGAACTTCCACACACTGGAATCTGTGTTTTCATAAAAAATAAAAAAGAAACTTCCCAAGAGTTTCTGTTAAAATTTCTTGACTAATTCCCCCACACAAATGGAAGAAAATCTTAAAGCATGGCCTCTCCTGCACCCTAAGGATGGACATAGGTGTCCATTAGCACAGGGAGTAAAATAAAAACTTGCTTAACTAACTAAATTTGGACCATTAAGGTGATGCGTGAGTGAAGCCATCGTGTGCTAACAGAAGCTAATTGGCTAACATGTGGAAAGTTTCGAAACACAGTGATCAGCCTGTAAACGCGTCCAGTTTTTACATCAGATGTGCTGATTAGAAGCTTTAGTGAAATGAATCCGTTGTGTTGACAGTCCTGCTTTTAAAAACGAGTTACCCGTGGAAACGGCGATGTTGCTTCTTGCTGAAACGTATCAGATGTGACTGCTACCATGCGAAGCCCCAGGTAGTCATTGTGTTTTAAAGGTCATCCTTTCTGTCTTTATTCCCCCAACTGACCCATCTGTAGGCATAATCAATCAACTGATTAATGGCCATGTTTCCTCTTAATCGCTTTTCCAAAAGTACGCTATCCCAAATGAGGAGCCTGGCAAGGCGGAACCTACAGCACAAGGCTCAGGATCAGGGTGGGAGAAAGCAGGAGAGATACACACACACACAAACACAGACACGCACAAACACAGACACACAAACACACAGGGACGATGGAAAAGCAAGATAAACAAGTTCAGGCATATGTGAGACACTGCATTTCACAGAGAATAGTGTTGTTTATCCTTAAAGACACTGAACACGTATTACAGACGCATGGCTGTGTTTGTCAGTAAAGTGCAAGACAAGATTTTTATATTTTGGTGCGTGGTGTCCTGAAAGAAAGTGCTATGTTCTGACAATTGTGAATTTTACACGTTCAGATTATAGCAACATGTGAAGCTAAGTACTGCCTTCACTTGAAAATAAGCAATATATGGCAGTGTCCAGTGTTAAGGGACAAAACCGCACCTACTTTTAAATCTCAAACTGAGCACCTTAACTACTGCGCCACCTGCTGGTTTGTCACAGCTCCCACATATTATAATTCAACAAGCTTTAACCGGACCTCTGTCTGCCTGAAATAGCCATTTATGGACGTAATAAACACAGCACAGTTGTTAAAATGCCATTTTATGTATTTTCTTTGGATTCTCATAGTTTTTTTTAAGAATAATGAATACTAGAAACAACTTCTCACTGTAATGTAGTTTGCATGCTTTTATTGCATAACATCTCTAGTGATGCCATTTCTCAAAACATAGTGACGTGATGCTGTAAATAAAAATGCAAATCGTGCGACGTGGAAAGTAATAACCATTTTCTTAGAGGCTGTGTTACATCTCGTGGAAGGAGAGGGGAGTGTGTGGGTTATGTAGGCTGCCAAACTCGTTATTTAACTGGGGGGGGGGGGGGCCCCAGCCGTCTGACACCACCAAGGCCACAACAAAGTCAAAAAACACACTGGGGACCCGCAGCCAGCCAGACCCCAGAAATACCGCGAACGTGTAAAATGTAAAATCACCATCCTTCATCGTGTGTGCTTTTCATAATCACCCTGCTGTTTCCCAGATTCAATTAGGGATTATTTTTGGACATAACTTAAATAATCCATTCCTTAATCTTTTACGCAGTACAGGGTCGTAGACTGGTTAAATTAATTAATCGTAATGTATAACTGACTGTTTTGTTCTCTTAATTAGACAGCCGACACATTTTTCTAATTATGACTACAATTCAGACAAATTATTAATCAGGATAATTTGTTTTTGTTTCAAAAATCTGTTAGATTTTTCATTTACTTTAATTTTTCCGATGTACCAATAACATGAATGATTTTTTTTTGTTTGTTTTTACCCATCGTATCAATGTTCTGATGTTATTTAAAATACACATCTTACTATTTTAAAGAAGAAAATCTGGTTGAGATCCTTTGAAAATCAACCATTAGTTGACATAGAGTAAAACCTAGGCTGCTAAGAGCCTTTGCCTCAGATATATGACAAATGTATTTTTCTGTATATTTTTCACCTCAGTGAATGACAAGCACATGCACGTCTTTGCGGTTGCCACGCAGATGCATATCTGGAACTCCTGTATCTTAGATTTATTATACATATTCAAATGAAAGCCCAATGTAATTAGATTTACTCAAATGTTGTTTACCGTAGTGCTTCACAATCTGGTCCTTGGAGACCCGCAGATAGTCCACGTTTTTGCTCCCTCCCAGCTTCCTACCAGCCAGTCTAGGGAGCAAAAACATGGACTGTCGGGGGGGTTCCAAGGACTGGGTTGAGAAACATGGGTTACTATAAGCACACTTCAGTCTGTGATGGACTGACATCCATACCCCATCCTTGTACCCTATGTGCATAACCCAGAACAGTAAGAGCAGGTGGAGGATGGATGGATGGATGGATGGATGGATGGAATGAATAATAAAATATTTGTTAATGTTTGTTAATAATGTATATTACAACTGTTAGGATGTTATGGTATACTTTACATGCTGATTTTGAATGTTCTATGAATGAATTATGAAGGAGCACCGAATGTTCTATGAATGCATAATGAACAAATCTAATGTAAAGTGTAAAGGAGCAGTTACTGTAAAGTGATACCATTTGACCGGGTAACCATTTTTGTGAATGTCATGTCTATAAGATACATTCATAGCACATTATAATGCATTCAGACAGCATTCATAGTGCATTAGGTATTGCACTATAGATGACGGCTTCAAGTAAAGTGTTACCATTGACCTCATCAAAAAGTTTGCTTCACCTAAGAAATGCATGAAAGTCATCTTGCACAAAGGCCCCTGCTACCAGGTTGCCTGTTCCAAATGAGTTTCCTGGAAGTAGATTTCTCTACCTTCCCTACCCCCTGGTCCTGATATTCATCTTGGAGGGCGTCTTTAGAACCTGGTGCTATAAAACACTGGAAGTAAACCCCTTAATGTGTCCCGTGTTATCAGAATCAATGTCTCTGTTGTCAAAGGAATATGAATGCAGAATTGTTTATCGAGCACGCATTGATTACAGCTGCAGTAATTTGATTTAGAGTGTTGGATATTCATTAACCTGATAGAGGTAGCAACAGTAATAGGCTAAATATGACATGGATGACCAATCAGAGGCATTATTTACCTAGAATGTTGACATGCTGCCATTTAGTGTCCTGGTTTTATGATCAGTATTCCATGCTAATGCATGGAAGCAGTAACAAATCACAACCTTTATTTTCTTGTGTTACAACCTGAAATTATGATCCATTTCAATGGAATGTTTCACCTTGTGGCCCAGACAATTTAACCCTCAGTTCCACTAAGGTGCCGATTATTTCTGGTTCGCGTTTTACAAGGAATGTATTTAGATTCCTGCCCATATGTGGCATTTACAAAGAGACATTTTATTTGTGGTTTTGTGGATTGGAATCAGTGACTTGTATCCAGAGTTGCATTGTGGGTAACAAGCGCACAACATTCCGTGAACGTCTACTGTGTGTCATAAATCCAAAGACAGATTGAATCTCTACTCATAGATATCTGTATTCATAGGAAAATGGCAATTAATGGTTCTTTTTTCTTCCTTCCTTTATTGCATCACAGGCCAACAGAGTCATAACAGGTTAGTGTTCCCAGATTGTACAGTCTTTTAACTGAAAGCAGATAAATTAAAAAATCATAATTGCATGTAAAATAGGTGACAAAAGGTTTATAACATTATATAACTTATGACATTTTTATACCTTAAAATACCTTTATAGTCTATCAAAAATTATGCTAATTCTGCAATTATAAAAACTGAGGATATTTTGCAAGCAAAATAAACATAGATTTTATGGCAACGATTTATACTTAAAGAAGAAGTCTGTAGTTTGCACTGAAGAATCACCGGCCTCCTTCTCTAACCCTTTTTCCTGTTTTATGCATTGTGAATGAAGCAATAATGTATTCTTGTTGTACTATGCAGGCCTATGAAAAAGGACTTAGTCATGGAAGATAAAATATCATTAAATCTTTAGATCTGAGCATTTTATAGATCAGTCACCCTCTCTGGCATTGAAATTCACCTTAATCTAAAACCATATTGAACTCTTTGTCTCATTTTCCCAAAGCTGATCTGAGCTTTGCTTGTCTTTCATACGGCCTAGATTTAAATTACGCCTACCTCTATTTCCTAAATCCTTTGGCTGCATGTTTAAATTTCAAGATCACGCCGACTCTTTAATTAAGGAGAGAAAAGCCTGCATGAAAAAGTTATGTACAAATATCCAAAAAAGCATCCAAACCTTCACTCTATAATTTAATAAACGCATAAAATTTGAAGATAATATATTTCAGTTGATATAAATAATTCTGCATAATGCTCTGGCATTCAAAGCTGATGAGAGTGAATTACACACCGCAGCCTCCATCTCCTGGGTAAATTTGCCACTCAGGGCAGCTCGCTTTAAAAAATCTCGCCAGTACCGACACCTGCAGAAACGTTGCCAAGCGCCGCTTGTGTTCATCAGGAAAATCAGAGCTTTCTTTGCCCCCAGTCCTGTTTTTTTCCTCCTCATATCGGCGCCTGTAGTTTTTTGCCTGATAGGCATCAGAGCTGTTTCTTTAGGGACAGAAGCTCTTTCTTAGTGTCAGTCGCTCACCTTCAGTTAAATCAATTTTTTTTTTCTTCATGGCTTAGTCTCAATCAAAATTCTTATCCAGCAGTATGGTGCTGTTAAAAATGGGTCCTCTTTACCTAGCTTAAAAAGTCCACTTCGTGATGGATGGATGGGTGGATGGATGGATGGATGAACAAACATGATGAGATATATCAAGGTCTATTATTTGAAGGTTTAAATGAAACACTTTGGAATTTCGGAAATTGGAACATTCGAAATGAGTGAAGTAGCGATTCCCCGGAGCTGCATTGCTAGCATTTCTTGTCGAGATGTGGGCTGCCGTGTGTTTTCCCAAAATAAAGCCGTCTCGGGGACGCGGAGTGACAGGAGATGGCCAAATCCGCGAGGAGACCAACCCTCTCTGTGGAGAGCGTCTCTAAGAAGGAAGGAGCCTCAGGAGATACCAGGCTCACTGGAGATCTTCCTCCGTTTGTCTGGGAGAGAAGGATCTGCTTCAGGACCTCCCAGTGCTGCCGACGGTTTGCTCAGATTAAATAATTCAGTTACAAAGACAAATTATTTTCCCTTTTTCTAACAAAATTTGGACACGCAGTTTTCACAAAATAATATATCTAAAGTGATTGAATATTCTGTCAAATAATTCAACTAGCTTCCTCCCGCTTATTTATCATTTCATTTCAATTAGGTCTTTTTGGAGTCAAAACGTCATTAATTGTTCATTTTGCTTTTCTGATCCACGTTTAGAATAAAGTGGTTATGAAACAGATATAAACAGATGATGCAGTGTAAGGTTTGGTGTTTCTGATTCTGTAAGTTGTTTTTGCTATATTTTAAATTGTCAGTAGCGTTTTGCCAGCTGGGGTGTGAATGCAGAAGTGAAGCTAATAATACATGCCGTGTTTTTCATTTGTTTGTTTGACTGCAGTTATTCGACTTTAATAATTCCGTTATTGTGAGACTTACTTTTGATTGGTCACACTGTGGGCGTGGCGCAGCTGGTGTTTGGTGATTTGCCAGAAACTTGTCCCATATAGAAGCCAATCAGGAAGGAGGAAAAAAAAAAAAAAACGATAAAACATGAAACTGACTCGGGAAGTATGTGATGACAGTAAGGCTAAGTGTTCCAGACGCGGGGGAGGTCAAACGCGGGTGATTCGGCCCTTGTGTGGATGGTGGCCTCGCTCCCAAGGGGGGAGGGGCTGAATATCTGCTTTGATTTAGGGGGAGTGAGAATGAAAGGGAGTGCCTGGCTAACAGGGATCGCCTGCAGCGTCCGTCACCGTGAGCTCCGTGGATAGTGTGCTTTCCGAATCCTGGCATCTTGTTCCTGTATCCCGCTCCCCCCGCTGCTGCGTTTGGCCTCCTCTCACCCCCCATCCCCCTCACCCAGCTACAACTTAGCCAGTGCAGACCAGTTTAGACCAGTGTTTCCCAATCCGGTGCTCAGGGACCTGCAGACAGTTCATGTTTTTTCTCCTTGCCAACTCCCTCCCTGTGTGGGAAGGAGCAAAAACTGTGGGCCCCGAGGACCAGGTTGGGAAACATTGATTTAGACCATACATCTGTCCTTAGGAATTGTACAGACCAGTTTTTCTCAATGCCGACAATGGTGTCAAAACTGCAAATTGGTGTAGCATTTTTTTAATGAGGTGTGAGATGTTTAGAATTATCAGGTTAGAATAAATGGCAATACTCTATGTCAACTGCAGCTGTACTAACACCAGCACAGCAAATATCTCATGCATAACATATTTATAGCCTTTTTATGATAGATGTTGCAGTAGACCAGGATTCCCCAATTCCAGTCCTGGAGGACCACTTTGCAGATTTCCCTGCTCAAACACACCTTATTCAGCTCACCAGCCAATCGACAGGTTTAGCAGGTGTGTTTGAACAGGGAAATCTGCAAACGGTGTTGCAAACTGGCCCCCCAGGACCGTAACTAGGAACCCTCCTGAAGACATGATGATAATTCACCCATATGCCAATTCCTCCATTTTGCACAACTGTTTATCCATCACAGGATTGTTGTATTAGTACTGGAAATCCACCCATCCATCCATCCATCCATCCATCCATCCATCCCTCAGTAAAATTTGCTGACCTGAGGATGATGATGATGATTATTATGATGTTTTAATATATTAAATGTAGTACTAGTAGTATTGGTAACAGTGGTGGAATGTAACAAAGTATTTGTACTTTGTTACTCTACTTAAGTACATTTTTACGTATCTGTACATTACTTAAGTAAAAATAATAATGCATACTTTTTATTTTACTCCATTACATTTTGCAGCAATTATCTGTACTTTCTACTCCACTACATTTCTACAATTTATGCCGTTAGTCGTTACATTTTATGAATCTTGCATGAAAAAATAGTTAGCCTATTGTGTTCTGGCGTTGTTTGCAATTTCCTATCAATCAGGTGGCTTTATTAGCTCCCACGATGGCAGAGCGCGCGTCAATTAGCAGCACGAGCTGGTAGACTGGCTTGATTTCAAGAAGACGAGACATTCAACATGGACCCAGAGCCAACATCGACTGAGCGTCGACTTGAAGGTCCTTCTTAATTCTAAGATCTGCCTTTTGTATTTGTATTGTAAGTGTTGTTACACAATATATTTTTTTCTGCAATCAACAGATCATAAACCTTTCATTGACAAGATTTACAATTACATCTGTTTTTCATATAGGCTTGTGTTTTGTTAAAGAAAAAACTCTAAACAAAAAGTATTGATAACGCTAGGTTTATCAGGGGTCTAAAGAGCATTTATACTGGCATATTCTTAAGAAAGCTGCCCCCCAGCCAATGGTCAAATTTTCTTTTCAAGGTCCTTTGTTGTTTCTCATTCTAACATCTGCCTTTTCTATTGACTAAGCGTTGTCTTATCCATTATTAGGCCAATGTTTTTGCTTTTCTGCAATCATTGGAACATAATCTTTGTATTTACTAGTTTTACAATTATGATACATTTGCTTTTCATGCAGGCCAGGGTAAAGGACTTTGGAAAGCAAT
>JAODKF010000053.1:6322916-6344727 GCA_026779585.1 Mormyrus proboscirostris | reverse complement strand
TATTAGGGAGTGGCCATCACCTGGCTTTATTAGGGAGTGGCCATCACCTGTCTTTATTAGGGAGTGGCCATCACCTGTACTTATTAGGGAGTGGCCATCAGCTGTCCTTATTAGGGAGTGGCCATCACCTGTCCTTATTAGGGAGTGGCTATCACCTGGCTTTATTAGGGAGTGGCCATCACCTGGCTTTATTAGGGAGTGGCCATCACCTGTCTTTATTAGGGAGTGGCCATCACCTGTACTTATTAGGGAGTGGCCATCAGCTGTCCTTATTAGGGGGTGGCCATCACCTGTCTTTATTAGGGAGTGGCCATCAGCTGTCTTTATTAGGGAGTGGCCATCACCTGTACTTATTAGGGAGTGGCCATCAGCTGTCCTTATTAGGGAGTGGCCATCACCTGTCCTTATTAGGGAGTGGCCATCACCTGTCCTTATTAGGGAGTGGCCATCAGCTGTCTTTATTAGGGAGTGGCCATCACCTGTCTTTATTAGGGAGTGGCAATCAGCTGTCTTTATTAGGGAGTGGCCATCACCTGTCTTTATTAGGGAGTGGCCATTAGCTGTCCTTATTAGGGAGTAGCCATCAGCTGTCTTTATTAGGGAGTGGCCATCACCTGTCTTTATTAGGGAGTGGCCATCACCTGTCTTTATTAGGGAGTGGCCATCAGCTGTCTTTATTAGGGAGTGGCCATCAGCTGTCTTTATTAGGGAGTGGCCATCAGCTGTCTTTATTGGGGAGTGGCCATCAGCTGTCCTTATTAGGGAGTGGCCATCAGCTGTCTTTATTAGGGAGTGGCCATCACCTGTCCTATTTCGTAGGTAAGTTTTGCAAGATGTTAAATACATTTGCGTTTTATTTATTTAACAGCCACTTTTATCCAAAGCGACATACATTTTTGAGGAAGCCGGGTCAGCCAGTCTTTGGAGCTATTGGGGTTAGGGGCGTCACTCAAGGACCCCGCAATAAATAATGGTTAAGCAAATAAAGATTAAGCAAGAACAAATCTGCAATGCAGATGTCTGAATTATCCATGTCAAGCCGGTGGTCAGTTGACGTCATCCATTGAGGATGGTTTCAGATATTCGGCTGAGATGCTATCTCTTCCAGTACTAGGAGAAAAGTCACTTTCTTCTTCATTTTACCTGGTGAAAGGAAGCACAGCTTTGGTGAGAGGGGATGGTGGCCCTTTGATGTGGTGACATTTAGAGTTTCTGCCCCCCCCAGACAGGTGATAGACATTTTGTTGTATTATTACATTCTTGCTTTGCGGCTGCCATATTATCCAAAACGGTGTACTGCTCTTTTACATATTCTTGTGATTTTTTTCTTTTTTTTTTTTTTTTTTGACAGTAATGAGCAGTGATTAAGTGTGACACCGATGCAGATACCACACAACGGAGCGCACCCCGGTTACAAAAACGCAGGCACGGTAATCACACAGCAGGTGCAATCAAGACTGACAAACGTGTCAAAACTTCCGAGACGGCCTGTCACCGTGCCGCGTGTATCTATGTTTACCCAAAGTCACCGTCTCTTCCGCTGGTCCTTATTAACATTGGAATGAAATCGCTAGCTTTTCTTACTGCTAAGGCTATCTCCAGCCCCAATTTCTATCACATCCCGTGCTTTGCACTCTGTTTGAGGAAAATGTATTCATTCGCCTTTGATGTGAGCGGAGCAGCTTTAGCACATCTGACTTTGAACATTTCTTCCAGCCCCCACCCGCGCACACGTTTCATGCAGTACCATGTCCCATTCAGACGCTCTTTGATAGCCTACAGTACACAGACTGT
This sequence comes from Mormyrus proboscirostris, assembly GCA_026779585.1. NCBI lineage: Eukaryota > Metazoa > Chordata > Actinopteri > Osteoglossiformes > Mormyridae > Mormyrus > Mormyrus proboscirostris. The sequence goes on along the minus strand of JAODKF010000053.1, from coordinate 6,342,933 downwards.
CAGATGTTCCTCACATAACCACCGTAATTCAACATTGATTTTAATACTCGGGATGTGGGTGCTCTCGCCCAATGACGGCGTGCCTAATGTTTACGCTCCTGCCATGAGTCCCCCTGCAGGGCGACGCCTCTTCCGCTCCGCATCTTTCTTTTCTCACGACGTAGATGTTTATTTGTGTGTTTGCATTTGAAACGAAGGATGGCGATAGCTTTTCAGCAGCGACGACCATAATGATAACCCTCTAGCTGTTTGCTTCATCCGCTATACGTAACATGAAACGTTACGGATATAAAGGGAAGCTCTCCAAAGCAGGTTAATGAGCGGTCCTGTTCTTCACTGGGTGCTTTGATCACGCCGTCCTCGCGTTCCTGTCTTGCCGCTGCCGCTAGTCCCGAAAAAGGTACGGGGCCAAGCGAGGCATCGTAGGATTTTGACGACTTCTCCTTGGTTACGGCGTTGTGTACAAAGTGAATAAAACATGACGCACTGGAGACCCATTTATTATCTGCTGACCCTGTCAAGTAGGCGCCCTGTGAGTGAGACCACTAGAGCAATCAGGCGTGTGCGAGATTCGCCCGTAGGGCTCGAGGTGTTTCATCCCATCAAAATCCAAATTAACGTGGACTTGACCTTGTGTTGTTTGCACCATTCGATGGGATGGAAACACAAACCTGATTTAGCAACAACATCAGGCAGTCGTGCACAGATAAGAGACGGATAGATTATACTTGTTAGTGGATTTTTTTTATCAGCAAAGAAATTATAAGTCTTTGTATTCTTCAAGGTGTATAGTATACGTATCGCTGATAGATTTGAGGCATCAAAGAATATGCCACGCTTAAAGTCCTTTATGATTTCTTCTAGGTAAAATGGACTTTGTAATTTTTAAATGCATTTTCAATCCATATGCCTTGTATAATCATTTGGATACAATATTTTTATTCAATGTCTGAAATCCTCTACATTACAAGGGGTCAGCATTCAGATTCCCTCCATTTGCGACCATTTACCAGGTTTTTGTCATGTTTTTTGTAATAGCCTCTAGAAAAATTGCCAGGCTTTGTGAAAATATTTTTATGTAGAAGTGCGCTACACTAAATACATTTTAATTGATTGGCACCACATATTACAGACTTAATGAAGTTTCCTCAGATTTTGTTGATGTAGCCCTAGGCAACAATCTTGCAGGAACGTTTTATTTTCGAAATCTCTCAATTAACAGTAGAAACTTGAGTGAGTGAAAAAAAAACAATCATGTAATCTCTGTCACAAGGACAAAGGATTAAATTGTCACTTGATATAAATTTGACTACCCCCCCCCCCCCCATGGTATCTGGGAAATGCATTCTTCTTTCGAACTGATAATTTATCAACTCCTAAGTGCTAGTTTTCGGGGTGTACCATATTCACAAAGCTGAATCGTTGGTGAAAGGAATGTGTTGCTATCACAGGACAATGACAGGAAAAGTTTTTAGTTTGATATTTTATGATTAGTAAGTGAACCACAGACCAATATAGAGGTGTGACCGTTGAGTGTTACATCTCTGCTGACCCCAAGCTTAGTAAATATTGAACAAATGAATTAATGCTGCAGTACAGATTTTCATTTGTTGTCAAGGTTAACTGACTAACTAGCTTATCAAGTGTTGGCTTGAAAAAAGATGAAGAAACCTATTTCAGTTGAGCTATTCTATCTTCTCAGAGCTTATATGAGATCGACAGCAATGCTAAACTGCAATACTTAAGTGGATCGCCGTTGACTTTATGTATGTTCATTATCAGACGCAGAGGTGGGCTGTTTGTTGTGTTTCTCTGTGTTTTATTTAATTATACACCTTGCACAGTTTGACATCGGTAAGCTGAATTTTTCTCAGATTTATTGCTTGGCAGAGAGTCGGCGTTTTATTAAGAAGTCCATCATTCTGGAAAATTGAAAATCATCCAAATAAGAGGAAAAGTTAAATTGCAAACAGAAGAAAAAAATCCAAGGATCAGCAGGTGTACTGGTATGTTTTTGGGAATTGTGGATAGAGTTGCATTGTTTGGTCTAATTATGTAATGTAATAAGAGTGGTGCTCTGCTTTATCTTACATACTCCTTAAAAAGAAAAAATTGGCTTTAAAAATAACAGGAAGTCTTCAGGGTTAACATCATCTGTATTGTATGCATGTCCATTAAGCGAATTATCAGCCGGAATATAATCAGCCGCTGAACAATTGCAGCATTTCATGTCAATGTACAATTACTGCAATTATAATATTAATTTAATGGAAAAATCCAATAAAAGTGGCATGTGAAGATGAGTGGATGGTAATTAATTACATGCTAAATAATAAACACTGTAACTCATTTGTGTTATTTTAATCAAAAGTCCATAAAAATATTTGGAATTTCTATTATATTAAAAAAATATCCATTTAGGACTCGCTTTCTCTGTTTAAGGCTGACCTCCGTGTAATTGGTTGGCAATCTAGGATGAAGAGGGGAAAAAAGCAAAACAAGAAAGATAAGGGGGCAAATGCATTTTTAAGGGGCTATGGAAACGTCTCGCTTGAGCATGAGCAAGAGCATGATGGGAAATCAGGGCCAGCGTATTGGGGGGGGGGGCGGCTTCCCAGGAGGGAAAGAGGCCTTGGTTCCTTAACCTTGGATGCTTATTATAAGATGGATAGTTTCAATTATAAAAACACAACTGTATATTTATACAACAATATCCTTTTTACCAGTGTAAACAGCTTTTGATGAAAGCACTTTCTGATCTAATAAATAACAGGAAATGCAGCGGGGCATGAATTTTTAATGGCTGTTTTTACAGCCGGGCTAACGGTGACCCTGGTGCATTTGGCGAGGGGGTCGGGGGGGGCGCTCTCCACGGGACGCGGGTCCAGCCGAACTCCACTGTCACCATGTCATGTGACTGGCCTGTGTCCTGTCTGCAGGAGCAAAGTGGAACGCCTGGATGATATGGGCGAGAACATGCAGAATAGCTTCTCGCGCAAATATGTCTGTATTATCACATAACTATAATGCAGAAGAACTACTTAACTGTCAGAATGTTCTCATTCTTTAGATGCCACACCATATATATAACGACTTCATGGTGACATTCAAGGACCATGTCAGGTATTTTCGGAAGTTTATAAAGAAGCCTGTTCTTGTTTTTTGGAACCTTTATTATTGGGATTTATATTAACATATAACATTTAGACCCCTACAGTGACAAGTTTATTTATTTTTTATATTTAAAAAAGATATGAAAGTATCCAGACTAGCTCGTTCTTTAAAAGAGTATTTTGTTTGGTGCCAGTGCTGTTAAGGAATATCTTAAGATGGCGACGTCGCGAAGTTGCTCCTGCTCTGTAGCCGTTTCCGGGAGCAGACGCTCTGCTCTCCTTCTCATTTCCGCCCTGAAATTCTCTCACATTTTGACATAAATGAATTGGCATGAGCGTTCTGCTGTTTCAGAGTATGGCGGTTCTGTTGTGCAGGTAGTATTTATTTCACAAATAAAAGGAAGTGGCCATTTGCGACACAGCATTGCATTTCTGTCACTAATTACAGGAAATATGCAAATATGTACAGTACTCACATACTGCAAGTTCCTTCAGTATAATAAAAATATTCTGCAATTCTGATTGCATTTAAGCAGTATATTCATAGAATCACATTTTCTTTTTTTCTATATAGATAAACTGTATTACATAAATTACAAACGTATAATGTCTGATGGACCAAATAGATTTTTGCTGTTCATATGATATAATTATGCATTCATCCCAACCTCTGATACAGGATTTTTTTTTTTTTGTGTAGGATTCTCGTCTCTTTATACACTTCCCTTTCAAGTTTTATGCTGTCCCTTTAAAGACGTAAAATATATCTCTCTGTTATGCTGGTTTTCAGTCAAGTGAAGGATGTCTCTCAGTCTTATCGCAGGCTTCCTGGAACCGTCGATGCTGAGTGAAAAATCATGTTGACAGATGTTTCAGGGACTTGAATCGACTTGAAGTTGAGTTCAACAATGTTGGTTACATGTGCATATCTTTGTCAGACTATGACAGAAATGAACAAGCCTGTGATTGCGCTTCAGAAAGAAAAGTTTTCCTTGATCTACTCATTTGAAAGGTCAAGAGCCTTTTTGGTATTTTTCATCATTCGTCATCGTCGTTAAATGTTAGTGTTTTTTTTTTATTATTTTGCAAATGTATAGTTATTACAACCTGTCTTTATTGGAATGTTTTGCTTTTCAGGATAGCTGCAAATATCGCTTAGCTTGTTCGTACATATAGGAGAGACCATCTGTTTGGCCGCTGATGACAGTGAAAGAACGGAGATCTTGGGTGGTGTGGGAAATGGGGAATGATTCTTAGCCGAAGCAGGGTAGACGTGGCTGCACCTTTTGGCAGGCCTTTTATTGAGATGTATGTCTGTAATCTGATGTTCGGGGCATGGCTGAGATCACGCGCCCCTTTGCAAACGTGACCGATGGCGGCCAGTGGAGTGTGGGAGATCTCCGCAAGGTGCCGGAGATTCATTACTGCGGCCGCTCCTGCGCGGCTGTCGGCGCCCTGGCCGACACGGAGACCACGAGTCACACCCTGCAGCAAGCCGAACTCCGTTACGTCTCCATGAGCTTCACACGGACGGGCGAGACGGCTAAAGCGGCGCCGTCTCATCCGACGGCAAGTTCTGACGCTTGTCGTTCCGCTAAGGCATAACGTAGAAGCTTATGAGTGAGCTGGTCTTCTTAGATTGTTGTGTTAAAATCCCGTCAATTATCTGTGGCGTCACTTAATGGTATTTGACTCAAACTGGCCAAAAGCAAGACAGAACGAAAGACGGGGGAGGGGGAACGTAACTGTCTTTTGCATGAAACAGCAAGCCATGTTTTGAAAAGTAATTCAATGGCAGAGACATAAGCAGTCATGTTTAATTTACAGTGTAGCTCTTGCTGACACTCAAAGAAGACTGCACGTGTGAAGCAGAGTTTCCTTATGCCAGAAATACCACCTCAGTTCATATTAATGCATATAAATTCAGCCCATAGCTATATACCCTGCCTCCCAGTAATCCATTCCCAGATATTAATGGTATTAATGAGTATTAATATTAAATGACGATTTCGCTTTAATGTTCCAGTCCTGCTTGAGCCATATGCTTCGCACGGACACTCTCTGCCAGCCCCTTTGCCCTGTCTCCCCTGCCCATATGCGCCAGGAAGCCCGGCGGGCTCGGTTTGTGTGTCTGCCCCTCCTTTGGACACCTGTGCCAGGCGGCGGTCACTCATCACACTGCAGGCCACGTGGCGCCGCATAGCAAAGAACCGCCTGGTCCTCGGGCTCTCGCTGTGACTGACTGGCAGCTCCGAAGCCCTTGGCTTTGGTTCTTCCGACTGATGCGAGCCATCGTTCCGTAGATGGAAGGACGTCCCCGGGTCCTCAGTGTCTTTTCTGCAGTCTGGTCGGCGGTACTAATTGCGCGGAACAAAATTTAATACAGCGCACGTGATTTTATAGCAATAATAACGACCGCAGCAACAATAATATCGATAATGAAATCGATAGCATTTTGTAATGGTGATTAAGGTTTAATTATCAGATGACTTCTGTTGCGTTTTGCTCCCCTCCTCTTGATTTTATGCCTCCAACACTTGGCTTCTCGAAGTTTGAAACAAAAAAGCCTTCTGCTAATTGCGCATATATTATCTCACCCGAAAAAAAAACAACACGAGTCATAAGAATTTGCTCTCGGATGCGGTGTACTTATAATGAAGGGAATAAAAATGGCCTGGTTTCTGTTTAATTAAGTCATTGAACTGAGAGAGCTTCATGCTACATGGACAGGCGCACCTGTCATCTGGCAGTATGGCAGCGGTAACATTCCTGAAGGTTAAATTCTGAAGATCGAGGAGAACATCCAAAACCTGTCGCCAAGCTGTAACAGAAACCAGCAGGTCAGTGATAAATCTACTGTTGATATCGCTGTTGCACATATTGAATTGAGCTGTTTGCACTTATTACTCAGGGCAATTTGACTAAATCAGTTCCAAGCTCTAAATCATCTGCTTGTTTACTTGATCCTATATCAACAATGCTAATGAAGGACCTTCTGCCCGAAATCGGCGAATCCACATTTATCTTTATCTTACTCGAGTCTTCTAAGATATCTGTAATCAAAGTTCTACTCCAGAAGCTTAATCCGCTGATAGGCCAATCTCAAACACGTTGCCTGGTATCAGATCTGTTGGCAGAAAGTCCTTAACCATACCTGCCCGCCTGTATTTGGTAAAATGACACGCAGACCACCTGTCAGTCTGTGGCATGGTGACGTTTGAGCACAGACGATCCGGAGAATGAGCTGCGGTCTTCTCCATACCGTGGGCATTTATTCGCTCGCCTTATCCTGCTCCCGTATTGAAATTCCACTGTCGATGCGATATCCCGCCCGTGTTTTATGAGATGGATCAAGACGCCTCGGCTTTTAGCCGACTGTGGGCTCGGGCCGTCGCCGTCAGAGCGTTATCAATTTATTAGAGTAAGCGATTAATCTATAAAATATTCAGCGGCCAGGTACGCAGCCCCACGGGGCTCTCTGCGGGCCGTGCCGTGTCCGCTATCTCTCGGGGGTGTTATTAGCAAGCGTGACATTGCCGATATATCAGGACTGTCTTTTCTTTCAGAGGTAGAATCCTGTAGAAGTCAGTGTGAATGACTCCGGAATGCTGCTCCATGCATTCATTATTTTAAGATTACATCGTCATAATACTCTGCTTTCTGCCTCTTCAAATTCCTCCCTGAACTGTCTCCGAGTGCTGCAGAATTCTTATTAGACACTCTGCCCTACATTTTCCTCCCGCCGAATGTTGAGCTGAATATAAATTACTAGACTTTAAAGGCCTAAATGGTACCAATGTATTTTAGTAACTTTTTTTTTTTTTTTTTTTAGTCCCGCACACTCCTTCTTGATTACTTTTTTCTATCTTCTACCAAGAATTGAGTTCAAAGGCAGGGGAGATGTCTCACATATAGGGGCTCATCTCTTATGGAATAATCTACCTGCACTTGTTTGGAATCCGCACGTCTGTACGTCTGTATTTTACGCCGTGTAGATGAAGGTGTAGAGCGACTGATAGCTCCTTATCGTGGGGTTGCCGGTGAGCTCAGCAGTCAGACTGTCATGCTAACGTTGCGTGTAATCACCGCCATGTGGCCGCGCCGGTAACAGCACTGCTCAGACGCTCATCTTTCAATAATTTCCAGAAAAAAGGCCAGCCGCCCCCCTACCGGATGACCAAACTGGATCAAATGACTTTCTATCCCACTGGACTTTAGATCTGTGATTTATACATTTAAAGACATTTTATCTCTCTGTTGTATTGCTGAAGGGATCAAATATTTTTCAGTTTTCCGCATACAGTATTGGCTTTTTTTTCCTTCCATTTTTCGATCGCCTCCGGAAGAGCTGCTCCATTAAAAATGATTGAGCGATCGATAGATTAATTGATCGATTCAGTATTAATGACTTAAGTAGCTGGTCTTGCTGAAATACATTACATGTGCACTAATCGGTCATCTGAACGTCATATTATAGGAAAAATGTCTTGACGAGCATTTTGAATGCGCTTCAGAGGGGGGATTACAATGCCAGAGTGTAGAAAAACACTAGGGGTTTCCATCAGGAAGACAAATGACTCTTACAGGAGTGGTTAAAGTGGCCCAGCTCTGTCAAACCTGACAATTTGATTTCTGTTTAGAGCACAGGATTTTTTTCTCAGCGAATTACTTAGAAGAACTTGAGGGAAAATGGGGAATGCCCAGCTGACAAAAACATTTAAAAACACGACAATACCGTTTCAGTTTCTGACAGTTAAATTGGTACAGCTGAGCTCGCATCACACATAATTCTCTATTTTCTTTTCTGCAAACCTCCCGGATGAGTCGGACGCGACCGATTTTCACCGTTTTTTTCCCCATCCGTTTCTTTGTCTCCGTATATTTTCCCTCTTCCATTCAGGTTTTCGCTAGGACGCACGACACGATCCTTTGTTCCATACATTTTCCTGTAGGACTTTCAAGACTCTGGCGAAACTGTGAAACGTAGCTAGATATGGCAGTAGGGCTGGCCAAAAGATGGCAGGTGAAACACAGCTACAGCTAAGTGTGAAATCCAACCCGGTCCTGGAAACTTCGGTGAGACCTTGTAATTGTCACCATCCATCTAGCCGGATAGCATAACTGCACCGCGCCCGACCCAGGAGGCGAGACGAGAGATGGAGCCCAGATTGGACACCGGTCCATCGCAGGGCACACGCTCAAACATGCGATGCTCAATTTAGAGATATAAATTCACCCAACCATATGCTTTTGGAAACCTGTACAAGTGCGAGGGACGCCACACGGAGCAGGGGGCGGGAATCAATCCCCCAAATGTTCAGGTGCGAGGCATCCCATAGATACACCATCCTGCCCACTAATTGTGACCTCTTTTTTTTTTGTAGTACCTTTACACGTCTAACAATGCCCACTGTGACTAATTCAGACAGACACGAGAACAGAGCAAGTCACTAACTAGGTTACCACGCATGTGAGACCAGCCCAGTTCAATTACATTTTTCCCCAGACGTAAATATGTCGGCAGCAAATTAACTTAACAGAGTGCTTATTTAGACACGGGCCGCTACAAACAGAGAAATATTACGACGGCGGCACATCTAAAATAGAGGGTTATGGACAGAGAGCTGGCTGGGATCTGTTACAGATGGAGAGACACAGTAGTGTTGATTTCCTGTCATGTTTCCATGCTGTTCCTGAAATAGTTCTGGGAGTGGCTTTCGGGGCAGAATATCATATACATAAATATACATCTGCTTTATTTACACTGGAGATTTACAGTCTGTTCCTGTTGACATTCACTTGAAGCGATGGGCTGTCCACGCGTGTGTGACATTACAGAGGATACCCCGGGCGCATGCTAAATGCCGTTTCTGTGCGAGAACGACAGCCCAGATTCATACAGACAGCCATATTCCAAGTTATACGTAATAAAAGGTCTGGTGGAGACCAGCAATACAAATGTAAAAACGTTTAAATGCATACTTATGCATATACGATGAAAATGGATATTGCCAACTGGTAGGTTTCGCTAGTAGCAATTAGTAGTGATGAACGTGCTACAATAAACCGCAGTGGTGGTGGACTGACAAATGGACCATGCACACGTGGCAGCGTAAGAGAGAGGCTTCCTTTGTGTCTGATGGGACAGAGCACTGCTAATGTGTCACAGTCCGAGCCGCTTGCTGTGCGGGAAAGTGCAGACATCGGCCTATTTAGTGCTGTTTCAATCCCACCTGCTAGGTTTTTTTTTTTTAATATATATAATTTTTACTTCTGTGCCGACTGGAAGTCCTGCAGACATGGGAAGCATTTGTCCCGTCCTGTTTCAAGGGCGCGTGGGAGTTGTACTTATACAAAAATGTTCTGAGTGCAGAATGAAAAGTGATCGGTTGTGGGAAATAATAATCAGATTGTATAGGATGCAGGCCCAAGCAACTAGAGTAGGCGGGACCAAAACTTCTGATTTGTAATATCTGACATCTGACCAAGATCTGATTGGTTATCTCTCTGAAACAAAAATTTTTCTTTCTGTCCTCAGAAAATTCTTCCGTAAGTAAAACTCCCATGAGCTTTTCAAGGGGGTGGGGGGTTGTCCTCAATATTTGGGATTGAAGCCACTTCATCCTGTCGTATTGCCAACCCGAGCAGAACTAGACCTCAAAACATAAAGCACCAAAACAACATCTTAAATACTTCTCTCCCGTGTGTGTATACAATGAAATTCTCTATATACACTGATCAGTGGTTTTATTGATTAAAGTAATCTACGGTTTCAGCATGCACTTTCTGCAAATAGATACTCTAGATGTTTTGTTGCACATGGGATTTGTGTGTTTTTTCGTTACTTTTATATATGTATGTCTTTTAATATTATAAATATTTATCATTTTGTGAAATCATATAAATGTTACAGTTATTGTCACTTTTACTTGACAGTATATCTACCATGTGTCATTTTATAGTTAATTAAAGTATAATCCCCCCATAGTATGCGAATGTATATTTAATATCATGTTTGGGTAATTTCATTCTTCTGCACTTTAGATATAATGGATATTAGTTCAGTCTGTTTTTATGTATCAACTGTTGTTCACAATATACAAAAGGTTTCTCATTTGCTGGACTTTTTGCTTTTTGAAAGATCCTTAAAACTGAGCTGTCTTCCTTATTCATCGTTCTTGTTCCGAAAATAAAATGAGAATCACTGGGGACACCCCCCTCCCCCCACCCGTGCTGAATTATGTCTTTGACCTCATCCTTGACACCCCCAAGAGGCAATCTCCGAGGCTTGTCAGGCGGAGGTGATTTCCCTCTGATCGAGAAGTGCGTCCAGTCGTCCAAACACCCTCACGCTACGTTCATTGTAACTGCGGAAAACAATGGATAGACATTATTCATTTTCCTGTGCTTGCTTGTTTATTTGTTAATATGGTTTTGCTGTGTAGCCGTGCTTTTAAAATGTGTCCCTGTGGTGTTTGTACTGAACAGAGGAGTTGCCATTCTAGACTTTATGGTATATCCTGAGAGATTTCATTTTTAAAAATTATTTATTGTGGGCAGTCACTAAAGTGGCTAAAGAGTTTAAAGACTTACGCAGTAACATAAGAGCTATAAGCAAAGTTCTGTGCATGTACAGTAGATGTGCAGTAATACTAATTTTTAGTTTTAAATATGCCTCAGAGGTAAAATATGCCTTTCCCAAAGTAAAATTAAATAAAAAAAAAAATTGTAAAAAAAATGATCAGAAAACAATCACAATATGCAGTTCCCTTCTTTATCTGCCTTGACTTCTGAGCTGGCTGATTTTTGTAGCCCCTATTTGCCTTTGCTGTGCTGCCAGCCGCCATATTTGGCGCTCTGTGGTAATTCTCCTACACGCCGTTCACCATTGTGTTAGCTGCAAACTTAACCTCCCCATGGAGAACGTGCGTGACAGGTGCATCGCACGGCTAGGCCAAAAATACTTGGCGAACGCATCCCTTGTCCCTACTTCATGCATTTTTTTTTTCCTCCCCCCACCATTTGTGTTGGTTCGCTGCACATGCTAGGCCAGGGGGGGGCGCTCACTCCATCTCCCTGGGCAAATCTCATCATTAGATGAGTTTCTCTCGCACATTTCCAAAACTCACCCCCCCCCCCCCTCCCCAAATTGCTCCTCAGGGAAAGTGAAGGTGCATGGATTGTTATTTGAAAGCATGTGAGATTTTTACGCAAAATAGCTTAGTGACGATAAGCTGAACAGCAGACACATGCAGATACAGCACTGAGCAAAAGTCTAAGGCAGTCAAAGAAAATGTTTAAAGCTATTTATCTGGGAACTAAGTGTAATTTGCTCAAAAAAGAACACATTTAACATTAGAATATATGAAAGTTAACAGCAGAACAATAAAATAAACAAAATTTCTTCTGTTTTCCAAAAAGTAGATATCGAGTTGGATGGCTAGATGAACACCGCTTCAGTTCCCAAACCTCTCCTCAGGGTTACCCCGACCATTCCATGTATTTGTTAAATTTTACCACCTGCTCAATTAATTAATGAATTTTAATTAGGTAGATAATTCAACGAGACACTGATTAGTTAAACAAAGTGTGCCAGTCATTGAGTGAAAAAATATATGGGCATGTTAAATGGTCGCTGTAAATATTGGGGTGAATTTCGGAGAGGTTTTGAAATGGCTAAGGAAACACACCTTGACAGACATCATATCATAGTTTTACACCAACATAAAGATCATTTAAACATCATGCCTAAGACTTTTGCAGAATATTGTATGTGTTCAGTTATGCAAGCATGTATTAACATAACTGAAACTCGGACCGTTTCGCGCGTAAATGACCGGATCTTTAAACACATACCTCACAGTCTCTCGCATTTTCTTACATAACTGCTTCAACTGCTTCATATATCTTGCACCAGTCTTGCAAGCAGGGTGCAGTTCGAGTCCCTGTCGCAGCATTTAAATTGGCTTGAGTTCTGGATTTTGACAATGTCATTCCAAAACAACACATTTCTTCTTTTTGATCCAGTCTGTGGTAGGTTTGCTAGAATGTTTAGCATGACCGTCATGGTATGATTTATGGTGCAACTTCAGCTCTAAAGCAGAAGACCTGGCCCTCGATTCCAAACCAAAATCTTGTTTTCAGTTCTCCCAGGCAGTTAGTTTAATAATTTCTGATTGGCCAGAGGCTTCGCACCTAGTTCCCAGGTAATGGAAGGCTAGAAAATCAGCAGAACTCTGCCCTTGAGGAGCGGGATTTGAATAGCCCTGGTCTGCAGAGTACTGAGATGTTTCCTCAGGTGTTGGACGTCCATATACAGACCATGACTCCCTAGCAGTCATGCCTGAGAGCTGAGATAAGGGAACCAGAAAAATCCTAGATTATCCAGGTGGTCTTTCACAAGCTTAAGATGAGCTTAAATGTACTTTCAGGTATGTTTTCATCATGAACTTCAGCAGCAGAGACCCGTCGATCCGTGGAAATGGTCAGTATGGATATTTTGAATGGAAATCAACTTCGTTTGCTAAGTGCATTATACTTGCGGCAATTCATCTGGTCATGTTTAATAAAGAAAAGTAAAAAGATCAGTAGAGAAGCACAGAGCTCACGATACCATATGTCTCACAGAGCTAGCTTACTGTAAAGTAGAACATGCATATTGAGAAATAATACATCTAGTATTTTCTCAAGTGTACTAGTATATTCTCAAGTATAGTTCATGTTAGAACAATCGCCTTGGAGGATTTTGGAGTTGTAGAGGGACTGTAATGAATCTAAGGAGTCGCTATGTAGCACCTGATTTTGCTTGATCTACATTTTTTTCTGGAAGCGAGTCTTTGGAGCAGGTTGAGTCCTGGGTAGCGGCAGACTCGCCAGCAGACTTCCTTACTCTGGAGTTCTGGAGGGGGGACTACAGCCAATAACCTTCTCAGCAAATTCCAAAAAACCTTGTAGCTTGTCCTTGAAAAATGGCGCAGAAGCGGAGCCAAATCGGACAGTGATGGAGGACGCCTCACGAGCCTCCGCGGCCGCAGCAGGTGCGCCGCCTTTCCCCACGAGTGTGTGTGTGAGTTTTTGCTCATTTTGAAAGCACCTTGCAAGCCACGGGGCTTATATTTCTGTGGCTCAGCCTTGTGTTTTCTAATAAAAACTGATTGTCTGTCTGTCCCGGATTTTCACCAAAAACGAACCCGTGAGCAGCATCCAAATGACTGCTGATAGAAGTTCGTTCGCATCTCTGGAATAATTTTGACGCATATGTGGAGTGCAAACTTTTTTTGTCATGAAGTTGGCTGCCAAGTCCCAAAAACATCTTAGGATTCTTTTATGACCGTTATGCGCAGGTAAAACACTCGTCCTGAAGGCTTCTAAATTACACTAATACGTATAAAGTCAGGTGGCGTACTTGTGCCTTGGTTAGCACTGATGCCTCGCACCACTAGCACTTCGATTGGCTCTCTGCCATGGCTCTGTGTGTGGAGTTTGCATGTTCTCCCCGTGTCGTCGCGGGGTTTCCTCTGGATACTTTGGTTTCTCTCCACAGTCACAAAGACATGCTGAGGTTAACTGGAGTTACCAAATTTCCCGTAGGTGTGCATGTTTGAGTGAATGGTGTGTGAGTGTGCCCTGCGATGGGTTGGCCCCCCATCCTGGGTCACTCCCTGCTTTGCGGCTGTAGCCTCTGGGATAGACCCTGGATCCCCCGAGACAAGTAATTTCAGAAAATGGATGGATGTACAAAGTCAGTTCACATAGCACTAACCAGGAGAGGACCACCTAACCCTTTGTACTGGGTCTTTCATTCGTCAGGTGGTGTCAATTTATTCTGAGTAAAATATAGTTGGTGTGATAGACAGTATGGCACAATGAGAGAGAGGAAAGGAGCATGCACTGATTACATGACACTAAGATTATTTTTAATTATCAGTAATTTCTTTACCTTCAATGCAAACAGTTCTGCCATAATGATGTACGGCCGCATTTGTGTTTCATAGCTGCTTAGTGACATTCTCTCAGCGACAGACCATACTGGAGAGACATACCTGGATTAATGAGCCTGTCTTCTGCTTCTGTCATTCTGGCTTTCCCATTTACTCACATTGTGTCCCTACTAATATCCTGTGGATCAGCATTTTTAGCTAGAGCAAAGAACTTTTCAAAAACCTCTTAATCTCAGGAGGAATCACAAGACGCTATTGTCCCAAAGCCAGTTTCTCACCGGAGACCTTGGACGGCCACGCGGCCGATCGCTTATCGTTTCTTTGCGTCCGACGGTCCTCTGCAAGATCAAAGGGATACAAATGTGTTTAACCTTGTTTAATGTTCTCAGTGACATGTTGGACTTATTCAATAACTGAGTTTTCGCTACCTATGCTGCCATTTGTTGACATGATTTTTTGCTTCCCTCGGGCAATTCGGTACTGCAGTCAACTGCATGTGCAACTGTTTTGCTTACACTAATTCATAATAAACTGTGTAATATACCTGTTCAGTTTCAGTGCAAAGGGTCTTTTACAGTGTTTTTGTATAATATACACAGCAAAAGGTGGCCATCTGTTCATGCAAGTTTACGGGGCCTTGGGTTATTTTACTTCAGGCTCTGTAAGGATGTTCCACAGTTTAATTTCGAGGTCTGCAGCTGTCCTTGTGTCAGCTGCCGTCGAGGACATTTAATGTGCAAAACCAGTAGCAGGAGAATTGAATCAGAAACATCAATTTTTCTAAGCTGAGGAGGTTGTTAAAAACGACATATTTATCTTTTAACAGATGTCAACTAGCCTGCAGTAGCTACCTCCGTCAAGAACAGGTAGCATAGCACCTGGCAGAGCCTCCGGCGGAGATGTATAATGGCCCTCTGCGCACGTGAGTTGCTTTCGTTCGTACGAGACAGAAACCAAGGATAGGTGGGTCTATCATTCACCAACCCTGGGGAGATCCGAAAAACAAGCATCCAAAAAAAAAAGTGACTTAATGTTCCCTGTGACATGGTTAGACTGCATCAAAAACTGCCTTTTTTGCAAGTCTGTGCTGACATTTGTTGACATACATTTTACTTTCCTGTGATAATTCAGTACTTCCCTCAGGAAATTTAACATTCATTGCACTGTTCCTGTTTATTGTTGTTTATTATCTATTGCTGTCTGTCTGTTACAGTCTAAATGTGTAAGAGATAATCATGAAGTGTATAAAAGCAAATATATATATATATAACATATCTTTATGGGGACTGAGCATCCATTTCTATGGGAAAAATGGTAACACTAATTATGACAACCTTAACCCCTACCAGCCCTAACCATAACCTTAAGTAACCAGTCACAGCTTTTTATTAAATTCAGTTTTCCCTTTTGGGGACCAGGAAACTGACCCCCATAAATGGGTATTCATCAGGTTCTGGAGACATTGAGTCCCCATAAGGTAAGGTATACCCACTCTCTCTCTCTCTCTCTCTCTCTCTCACACACACACACACACACACACACACACAGCGGAGCTTTCAGAAAGTATATGCAGGTCATCTGAAATGGTCTGAGACCATTAAGAGAGATGTAACTCAAGCACGATACGCGAGACTAATGAGTTTCCTGTGAATATTGGTCTTCATTGTAAGTGAATTAGTGCCGTTTCTTTGTTTTACTGTAGTAACAATTATGCTCTAACCTAGAAGATAGTAATTATGCTCATTTGTCTCATGTTCACAGCTAAATAGGAGGGATGCAACTACTTTTAACATATTATACACATGAATTTTACAAAACCATCTTTGTCCCATATATGCGCTTTTACCATCTTGCTATAAGCCTACCTATAAACGAGCAGAAGAATATGATGCAGTGGTGATTTAATTGGTGCCACTGCTGGGTTCTGGAACTCAGACATTAAGTTAATTGCCTACTTAGTGTGAGCAGAGGCAGGAACTGTCTGAGGTGGATAACTAGGTGAGTTCAGCTATTTTCCCTTGTTTCGATCCATTAGATATAGGAGTAGCGTGACTTATGAAATATGTTAATGTGAGACAGTGTGGAACATCTATGATCAATTGCAACTATAGACACGCTTTTTCCTTTTAGCGATTCTCCTGTTTTTCTGCTCGCATAAACATTGCAGCACCTCCCTCGGTCTGTACTCACCGGTTCGGCCTACGAGTCAAAACTTGCCGACCGGCGAATGGTAGCAGTAGCTTTCCAGCCGCCTCTGTTTTGATTAAAAGGGTTACAATGTAACGGTAAACAAAGTGACCACCGTGAACCAATCCAATTACAGTTTTATTGCCTTTTGGCCTTTTCCCGCTCATTAAACTATCATAAATCTAAAAATACGAGGAATGTTGCGAAGCCGTATTGTAAAATACTCCAGGGCTGACAGAGTCAAAGTAGAGCTTCTGCACTACATTGAAAATAATGCGAAGTGAAATCTGTTATATAGCAGCCTAATTAAATAAACACAGTTCTGACATATTGACAGGCTGAACTGTGGGACTTCTTTGCCATTACTAGTATTATCTTTTTCTAAAGTGCAGGACAAAATGTTGTCTTGTTGACAATATTCTGAAATATTTGACAGAAAGGAGTTGGTTAACAACTACATGTTAAATTGTGAACTCATTACATTGGAGCCTTGTTGTTTTGAATTGATGGGTTTTATAATGTTACGCATATACTTTGAATATATATAAAGATTTTGCTAAGTTTTATGTATTGAGGTGGACATATATTCTACCATAAGACATATAGTCTAGGCAGCTGTTATATTATATACACTTGTTCACACAAACTTCATATCGCTGAAAATAAATACAGCCCTGTAAAACATTAAGAGACCACTCAATATTTTTTTTTTTAAATCTGCATTTTTAAATCCTGGTTTAATCCTGGTTCTGCTGGCAGAAGGCTACGCTGAGCAGCAGGCTGCTTCCAGGCTTGAGGTTTCTAAGACAGCAGTAAACAAGAACAAGGTGAAGCAGGAGACACTGGGAGCGACCAGAAACCAGCCAGGTAGAGGACAGAAGCGACTTTCTAATGCCAGAGACGACCGTCAAAGTACCCGGCGGTGCCTCATAAATCGGAGGGTGACCTCGAGTGACCTTCAGAAGGAATGGGAGAGTGCAGGTATGAGGTGCACTGCTAGGACAGTTCATGTCAGGCTCCTAGAAGCAGGACCCATAAAACAAGGAAGACGCTCCATTAATGAGCAATAGGGAAGAACCAGGGTGGAGTTTACAAAAAAAACAATGTATATTTTATCCAAGACCTTTGTTAAGTGCTGTGTGTAGTTTGCATGTAGGGGTCACTTTCTACGCAGCCGTGCACCAGAACAGCTAAGTGCATCATCTAAGTCGCTTTAAAGATTTCATGGCTCTTGCTAAGTGGTAGCCGTGGTGGTTCCAGCGTTGCGCAAACATGGCTGCCCTGAGGTGTTCATGCGGCGCAGCGTCTGGAGCTGCAGTGAACAACATTCAGCCAGTGGTACTTCTAGAGATGAGAACACCTTGTTAATGAGAAAGGTCAGGGATGGGCCGGATTCGTTAACGCTCCCCGGAAGGCCGCACGCCAGGGAATGAATAACACCTCAGTACAACGGTGGCGTGCAGAAAGGCTTCTCTGAATATACAACTCCTCGAGCCTTTCAGTGGTCCTGACAGGTCCGGCCCTGGGTGTTGAGGTGCCCCCCCGCCCCCCAGAGCAGTAGAAAACAAATGTTATCAGTTCATTTGTATTAAAGACATTTCAGCAGCACAGGGTGTCTGTTTCACAAGAAAAGTACTGAAATATTAAGAGGAATGTAAATAACTGTAGCTCCACGGAATGCAACCCAGAAGTGTATCTTCGGGTTTGTTTCACTTGCTCTTTTGCACCCCCAAATCAAATGGCGCCCTAGATGATGGCCTGTGTCGCCTATAGGGGGCGATCCTGGGTTATGGGGACAAAAGGGAAAAATACCAGAAATTGCATAAGCATACCTAATAAAGTGGACACCGAGTGTGTGTGTGTGTGTGTGTGTGTGTGTGTGTGGGTTTGTATAGATTACATTTGAGGACCAAATTCTCCCCAAAGTGTAGTAAAACCTGAAATTTCCCTACTTTTGTGGACATCTTTTGAGGTCCCCATTTGGATAACCCCAGTTTTATAAACATCTGTGAATGCAAACAAAAAAGTAAAAAAGTCTTGTATTTGGGTTGGTTACTTATGGTTAAGGTTAGGGATGGGTAGAGGTTAAGGGTGTCATGATTGGGATTATGGTTTTTCCCATAGAAATGAATGGACGGTCCCCATTTAGATAGGAAGACCAACTTGTGTGTGTGTGTATATATATATAGACTTAAAATTCAGTAATATAGTGATTTTTGTGTAGCAGCATGACTTAATCTGAGAGGTCACTCCATTATTTCGGATTTCTTTTGGAAAGGGTTCAGGAAGCAGCAATCTATTATCTGATATATGGTGATTCATGGAGTGATTTACGCTCCCCTGCTCGATAAACCTTATAACACAGCGTGTCCTGCTGTCGGAAAATGTTCTAAATTTATACTGTGAACGAACAGCTGTCCTTTGGCTGTATGTGAGATAAATTCATGCTGTAATTTATTATACTTAATATTACATGTATATGTTCATCTATGGATAATTGTGTCCCTAGAGCAGAATACACCACTAATGCTAATTGCTATCCAACTCCACCTTAAACTCTGCACTGTTAGAGCCTCGTCTGTATTTAAATTATTGGCAATTGTTCACTTTCATGAATATCAGCTGATTTTCTGATTTCTGCCTTTCATTTTGAAGGATAAAAGACATGTTGAGTAATTAAAGATACATTCTCTGGGAAGGTGTCAGTGTAGTAATTAGAAATTAGTGTTTTAGAAATTTAGAATTAGTGTTTTAGAAATTTCAACAATAAAAATGTACCAGATAGATCATTTCAATGCATCGAATATTGTCCAGAAATCAAGCATGCAGCTACTGAAGAGTGATTTTTAAAAATTAGTTCAGTAGTAACGAAAATGATCGGTTACACTGAGGCTTCATAATTTATTCTGTCACTTCAAAGCTGAGTGGCTCTTAAACAGCATGGAAGGCACCTAATTGGCCATTTGACCTTCACACCTTGGATTCAATTATATCAGTTTGCTTTGCTCTTCACTGCTTTACCGGCCATTCTTCATAATGAAAACGGGATTTCATATTGTTCCCAGAAAATGAACCCATTATTAGCCAATGGAGCACAGGGGTCGATTTTCCGAATCACGGATAATGACAAAACTAGTTGCGTCCACATGGCGGGCTGTAGCGTGTTCCTTGCTTCGGCGTCGCCTCCGGGACATTTTAGTCAGGTGATGGCTCTCAGGTGGCCGTGACTACCGGTAGCTTAGCTGTTGACGGGGCTAGCATCGCTGAGACGACGAACGATGCATGAAAGGGCTCAAACCCTCCATGCACACTTTGGAAATAACCGCTAATGTCATCCCGTCTGCCACAAATGATGCACTGTTTGTTTCTCCCAGGTTCCTGGGGGCTTCAGTAAGTAGCTGGTAAGCTAATAATAGCAACAGGCTACAACTCTGTTAGCTACCTTTGATCTTGCCTGCCTCCGTCCAAAGAAGCCAGTCCCTCTCCCCCAGACAGCTGTGTGACAGGTGGCTTATGGGTTTCTTTATGTGACTAATTTTGGCTGAGGCGTTCAGCAAAGGCACAGAAACTGGGCCATGGTCCCATTGGACCTCACCGTCAATTCCAGTGTCTGGTTTTCACTGCCAGGAGAGCCTTGGTATCAGCCGGATCTGTTACTCGTGCCATGTCACGGTTGGCATCACCTGCAAGAAATTATATGCTTGGTCCCTGGTTTGGTCCCTCACTTGGTCCCTGGCTTGGTCCCTCTCTTGGTCCCTGGTTTGGTCCCTCACTTGG
>JAODKF010000053.1:6288245-6309847 GCA_026779585.1 Mormyrus proboscirostris | reverse complement strand
CTTCCCAGAAGAGATGAAGTTGTTATAGCTGCAAAGGGGGGGGCAACTCCATATTTTTGCCTATGGGTTTAGAATGGGGCGTCGTAAAAGTTCCCGTGGGTGTAATGGCCTGGTGTCCCGATACTTTTGTTCGCTTATTGTATCAAAAATGGACAAACTACAGCTACAGCAATATTCCCTTTCATAATTAATTTCTCAGACAGATTCGGCTACTTATTACCATTATTTAAATTGCAAATATAATTCACGTAAAATTATTAATAATTTGAGTGATACAAGCACATTCTGGTGGTAGGTTAATTTAGTGCATGCATAAGATTGGATTCAAAGTTTATTAAGAACATTTCAGGTGTTAATTTCCGATTGTTTTCAGTGTTGTGTAACTCAAAACATCCTTTTTTAAGGATTTATGTATCATTTTGGCCAGTGATCTACCAACGGTCAAAGCAAATTCATCATTTTATCCCCATTCAGCAGTGCATGTGATACTGATGGTGCTCATGATTATCTTTAAGCATAATACTTTCATCTCAATGGGCGTAGAATATTAAATGCCCGATTGCGGCGAGGCTTTGGACATTGTGGACACTGACCGGGGAGCGGGATGCGGAATTCATCTTCCGGAATGGCATGAGACTGGTAAACAGCCAATGTGCTTCTGGAGATGCTGACCTGACATTATCTCCGGGGTTTAGCCAGAACCATGTTGGCGTGCTTCACAGCAAATGACCAGCATTATTAAAACCCTAATCTTTCGCTGGGGCTGACATTTTGTCAGCGCTTACCAATAGTTCGAGGGGATTTCTTTACCGTAATACCTTACTGCTGACGTTGGTAATTGCATGCTGTAGATAATACTTTCAGGAGATGACTCGTCAATAATTCATATTAAATTATAACCATCCATCCATCCTCCAACTGCTTTTTCTAGACAGGGTCGGATAGGGGCGGGGGCTTGAAACTGTTCCAGGCAGTGAGGGAAGTGCTTTAGACTGGGGGGGGGGGACAAGGATCCCCAGAAGAAAACCCCATAAAATGGGGAGAACAGGAGGGACAGAATTCGAACCCAAAACCCTGGAGGTTCAGCTCTACCTACCGAATCGCTGTGCTGCCACAATCATCTGGAATCATTTGCAAAACATCTTTAAATAGAAACAAAATTCTTCTCAACAGTTTTTTTTTTTTTTATAAGAACATCTTGTTGTCACCTATTTGCCGGGGAGTATTTTTTGCTAAATTTCTGCTAGCGATTGTAGCAGTATAGACATTTTCTCCTCTGCTGGGTTAATTTTATTTGTTTTCCTGTGTCTCTGCCGTCTGCACGTCTGATAGATGCAGTGTTTTTCAGACGACAGAAGTCTGCCTCGAGATTACAAGACTTATCAGATAAAAAGGGTTCTGCCACATTTGACTTCTAAGGACACGCGAGACTGACGGATGATGCAAATCTTGTTTATGAATCTTCAAGCCGTTTTCAGTACTGAACATAAACGCGCCGCGTGACTGACACTGTTCGCTCAGGTTGCGACTCCATCTAGTGGAGAGATCGGCCACGTCACCACCCCACAGATGCCGAGTCACACTGCAGCATTAAAACCACGGTAACAATAACACGTGGCTCTGACCTGTGTCACTTCCTGTTTGCTAGTTTTAGGTTCTCATTCAAGATAACACTGAGGGGAAAAATGGTGCAAGTCTGTAGTCAGGTATCTTAATGTAGTCATATTAAGTCGTGTTGCAGTCTCCTGCCCCAGGAGACAAGTGATGCACTCAGTAATGTTATCCAGATTGCCGCAGTGGTAATGAAGACAGATAGGGTAGGGAGATTAATATTGGGGGAGAAGCCAGGAAGTAATTGTTAACAGAGTTACATGCCACAAATAAAAAACAAGAGTAATGAAGAAACTGTTGGATGTGTAAAGTCTGTGCTGCTGCGCTGGCTGTTTTCAATGCCCATTACTGAGAATATTCCCGTGGAACGCCAAAGCAACAGCATAATTAATAGCAAATCAGCAGTGTTACTGATCGTTGTTGGAACGAGTCAACGTTCTTAAGCTCATTTAAGCTTTCCATCGACGGGATCTCCACCGGACACCTTCCTCATCAGGATCTCTGAGATCGGGATGCCGTCTGCATTAGCCCGTGAGGTCAGGAATCACAGTGGGGTCTCTTTCGGGGACCCGGAGTCACAGAGCGACAGTGTGCAAGGAGGGGGGCGATGGTGGAGCGTGCGGGGTAAACGGTGCGTTTTGACAAAATGGCGAAATGGCTGATCGACACGGGTGGAGGGGGGGGGAGCAGGCAGGGGTTGCACTGCAATAAAGCCCCCCCTCCAATTCACATGGCTCTCACAAAGACAGCGAGCACTTTGGTGATCATTTCCCCAAACCATCTCCCAATTGTTCCGTGGGAGCTTACCCGGCTCTGCAAAAAAAACACCTCATCACAAAAACCTGCCCCGTCTGCCTCTTGGAAGACACCTCTTCCAGTGGGGAGCGGGAGATGATTTCTGGCTGAGATTGCCGGCAATCTGGTTTAGGCACAATTGCACATCGACTTTTCGCCTGTAATGGAAGACACACCGGCCATTCCAGAAAGGTGTGGCTGGTATGATTACGGCTGTTTTATGTTTACCTTTTGAATTGGCCACATGCAGGATCGAGACCAAGAGATATTTGCAGTTACATGATACTGGAAGCTCATGTCCTGGTTTCCTACAGAATCTGACTTTTAAACCAGAGCAAAAGATGTCGTTTACATGGGATCTCAGCGACATGCGAGCTGTTGCATTCGACTTTGTTTCCCATCTTTTCTGAATGCAAGTCATGCCTTCTGTCCTCAACGAGAGCATCTCGGTCGCCCTGCCTGGAGTGGTACAGGAGATGAAACTGGTTGCCCTCCTGTCAGACCGAGTGACACATTGCCTTTTCGCTGTTGGGAAGGCACTCTTACCTTATTAGACTTGTTTCTTCTTGCCCTTCAGGGATGCGGGAGATCAGGAAGACACAGTTAGGGAATTCTGCCAATCTGAAAATACCTTGTCTGAATACTCTAGCCAATGACACGCCAAAATAACTAATTAGTCCAGTAAAAATAGTTTTCATTTAAACCCCAAGCATAAATGACTACTAAACCATCTTAAAATACTGCTTCCATAACTTAAGGATCAGAAATCCTTTTGTCGTCTTCTATTTCTTGTTGAAAGAACAAGACTTGAACAACATTCTAATTAGGATTAACGTTTAGCGGGGTGAAAAAGCCAGTTA
Organism: Mormyrus proboscirostris; assembly: GCA_026779585.1. Classification (NCBI taxonomy): domain Eukaryota; kingdom Metazoa; phylum Chordata; class Actinopteri; order Osteoglossiformes; family Mormyridae; genus Mormyrus; species Mormyrus proboscirostris. The sequence continues at coordinate 6,306,581 of JAODKF010000053.1, read as the reverse complement.
TGTATATTGAATGATGTGAATAGTGTGGAATAATTCCTCTTACAGATTGTGTACAAACTCTTGTCTGTTGTCTGGTGTGTCGGATTAACCTTTAAGCAAAACTCACCTTTTATCTCCAATATGCTGGATTTTTTTTTTTTAATTGGCGAAATCACAATCCAGAACTAGTCTATATGGTTAAAATCCTCTGTCTGACAATCTTAAGCCTTAAGCAGAGAATTTAATGTTTCAATTATTTGGAATTTCTTCAGTTGGAAAGTCCCTGGACTGGACTGGACTGGACTGGACTGGAGCATCTTTTGAGGAGTCCTGTGGCTGATTGCAGCGGATCCCTCTTCTAAGAACACATTTATTAAAATGATTTATGCTGTTTCCTAAAACAGCAAGTATTTGAAATCCAGTTATGCAGTATTTCTGCTAAAAACAGGCCTTGTGCTATTTTGTTGGAGGCATATCCGATTAAAAAGGATCGGTAACGCTTTAGATTAACTGCACCTTCATAATGCTTTTATATTACATTCATGAAATGTTAAGTGTACCTTCATAATGTATTCATTATGTATTCATAAAACATTCATAAACATCATGTATGTATGCCTTAACATCCTAACATCCCTTAACAGCTGTAATATACATTAATAACAAACATTATATAATAATAACAAAAATTATAATTGTATGATTATGTAATGTTTGTTATTAATGTATATTAAAGCTGTTATGGGATGTTAGGATGTTAAGTTGTACTTGTATGCTGCTTATGAATGTTCTATGAATACATTATGAATGTGCACTGAATGTTTTATGAATTCATAATGAATGCATTATGAAGGTGCAGTTATTGTAAAGTGTTACCAAAGGATCATATAATAGCAACATGCTATGCTATCGTGGTACATTCTCCTACTTTGTGCTTAATGCTGCAGGTTTATCCAACCCCGTACTATTGTGTTTCCTGATCCGCTCCCCGAGGACCCTCCTGGTAGGGAGCCTGGGAGGGAGCAACAGTGTGAACCATCTGTAAGTCCTTGAGGACCGGGTTGGGAAACATGGCTTACTTAAGGCCATGTTTTTAGTAATTTATAAACACATTCATAATGCGTTCATAAAGCATTATAATGCATTCATAAAGCATTCATAAAGTATTATAATGCATTCATAAAACATTATATACATGGCTACAAATATTTATAAAAAAATATGTAACATATTATAGCCATGATTATTATGCATTATAAAAGCTTTATGCAGCTGTCACCTATAATCCACTATAGATTGTACCATTATAATGCATTATAAAGGTATCTGTAGTGCATTATAAGTGAGAGCTTCATAAAGCGTCCATAATGCATGGCTATAGACATACACCTGATAATAATGTATGCCTTTTTATAAATATGTGTATCTATGTTTATAATGCTTTATGAATGCGTTATAATGCATTATGAATGTGTTTATAAATTAGTAAAGTGTTATCCACTGCTGTACTGTGTAAGAAGTTATGGAAAGTGAATGGATGGATTATGCCCATTTTTATGCATTGGTTATGCTGAGAAAACCTCGAAGTGTGTAAAACAATTCTGCTTTAACCACACGGCATAACCACTACACCCTGCATCCTACGTTTATGCTGGCACAGATAGGACATACGCGCCGTTTCTCACATATTACCATATATCTAGAGTTTTTTTAATTGTTGTTTTTGCATACTTCATTTCGCAGTCGGAAAGAGTGAGACATGAAAATTATTCAGGGGTATAGTCATATATAATGGTGATACTGTAGTCAATTAGCATGTATTTAATGGAGCACTTGGTTCAAGTGGATTGCTGTGGGCCCAAGTTTGCTGCCGATAAAGGGACCGAAAATTATGTTGCCGTTTAAGCTAATAGTCCACAAGCGAAAGAGATGCCTAACAACTACCATAGTCACAATGGGTAAAATGAGTGCAATTACAATTACGAGACGAGTTAGCATGAAAACCAACAAACCCTTTGACTCTTGAGAGCTGCCACTTCTGACTTAAATCCTGAAAAAAAACCGTGAGAAATCTCTTCGCGGTGATTCCAACAAGAGCAGAATTCGGCCCATTTCATCCAAACGTTCAAAATTTAAGCGATAGTAGCTACATACGGCGCCGTACCGTGGCTCGGGCCGACGAACAGCCGAAGCTGCGCAATGTTTTAATGAGCGTCACAAAGTAACGTGTGTATTTGTTATTGTGAAACACTGTATTTAACGTGAATATAAAAGGGTTTATGGCAGACCAGTACTCATAAGTATGAGTTTGTAAATACAACACAGACACAAATTCACTGGAAAGTTTACCAAGTACGCCTGATGGTTAATACAAACAGCCTAGTCCTTCGACCAGCGAATCACGTGACTGCAACTTAATATATGCAGCATGTGGAAAAGGGCAGGAGGGTCAGTTACTGCGTGGATAAACCTCAGAACAGACAAGATGTGTGATGTAAGTGATTTTGAATGTGGTGTGATAGTTGATGCCACGCGTGGTGCTTCCTCCATCTCAGAAGCAGCCACCTTCCTGGGCTTTTCACACACTACAGTGCCTAGAGTTCACAAAGAACGGTGTAATAAACAAAAGGAATCCAGTTCTGTTGCTAAAAACACTAGTGAGAGGTCAGAGAACGGCTCGGTGAAGCTAACAGGAAAGGCCACAAGTGCAAACATAACAGCTCAGTACAATAGTGGTGTGTAGAAAGGCTTCTCTCAATGCACGACTCGACAACAGCTGAAGTGGTTCTGGAGACAGGAAGGTGTCGCACCTGCACCTGTGTAGGTGTACCTAATAAAGCGGACACAATGAGTGTGTATATAGAACTCCATGCTATGTTTTTCCAGAAAAAGGAATTTTTCATTATACATCTTCAGTTATGCACCTGTGCTCCTAAGTACACTTAATATCCTTTTTTATTAAAAACGTGGCTTGAAAACACTTCTTCCCTACTGTACTTTTTTGGTCACTCTAATGGAAAGTGTAGGTTCAAGACATAAATAACCCACACTTGCTTAGCACGGACTTTTCCTTTGTAATGTACCTGAAATATTTATAGTTTATTAGTTTAAACGATGTGAAATTAGATTCATGAACGTCTTTTATTCACTGAAGTAATTAAGGTTAATTGACCCCCCCCCCCTGTGAGTACAGTACCTGGGCCTCTTTCATGGACGCTTGTCATCTTGGTCAGTCCTCCTTGGTCAGAATAAGGCCGTAACTGCCATGTTAGCACCTGCTCAAATGTTTCTGAGCTTTAAATGTGATCATTAGAACCTGGGGCTCAGTGCCGGCATCAATACCCTGGCAGATTCAGGGGAGATGTAATATTATTGGTTGAGGGTCAATTTGCGATCCTGCGGGGTGGAGCAGGGGGGCAGAATAAGATTTTGTCAGGCAGCCCAGAATTTTTTGCTACGCCCCCGGTCAGAAAAGAGTGCCGCCGTCGTATCCCAGCGGCGGAGCCAGAAATCAGAGCGTGGGTGATCCGGCAGAAAATCAAGTGATCCGGTCCCATGACAATTCACTTAGTGACAAAATCATAATGCAGGCTCACTACTCACCTACATATTTTTTTAAGCGCTTTTTAAATGACCCATGGTATTATTAAGAACTAATGAACAAAAAGAAATAAAAAATCTATTTACCCCTCAGCAGCACATATTGCCCCAATTGCCCTAACCACGCCCACAAATACCTGTCAGATGCGATCGTTTTATTGTAACTGTATCGCTCTGCCGCATGGTAGCTATGCCCCCTCCTCCTTCTTAAATTGAAAAGCGGGCATTGTTTAGATTTAAATTCAGCATTTCTGTTCTTCGGCTCCATTGCTAAATTGCCGCTAAATTTGCGCATGCGCATGTGTGTGTCAGGTGTGATAATTAATTGGCTACAAGTTCAGCGGGCGTGGAGACTTGCTAATTGCACTGGTGTTTCAGGTCTCACCTTTTTAGCAAGATGTTTTAATAAGCATATATTATGTCACAGCGCTTCAAATGTAATTAGAGTTTGCTCCTTTGTCCCATCTGTGCTTTTTCCTGCATCTTCATCATCGCATTCGTTGTGTTGGCAGGAGGGGTTCCACATCCACTCTCGAGAACTTTTTGGGCAAAAAAAAAAACAGTATGCAGACAGTACGTAAATATGAATATTTAAATACCTCGGAATAATAAATCAATTAAGCAAATTGGCAGCTGTTTTCTGTAAAATATCCATTAAGCTAAACAAATGCACATATTTGATTAGCAAACATGCAATCCAAATAAAAAAGCCTCAGGATGGAGTCATAATTTAGGAGTAACACAATCACAACGACATGTTTTGAATACAGATAGATGAAAGTGTCAGGCATTTGGCAAGACCCACAACACCTCCCTGAGCCGATCCAGCACCGGCTTACTGTTTATGGTTAACATGCTGTCTCACTCGGGCACCATGACAAGTGTCTCTGCAAGGTCCTGGAAGATGACAGGAGCATCTCGCGTCGATTTTAGTGCATTTCTCGCCATTTTGTTTTCTTCGGTTTTTTAATGTTTACGTCATCTGCACATCTGTGATTCTGTTAATGTTGGTGGTGTAAGTCTGAAGGCGAAAGCCGTCGCCGCAGCTGCTGCGGTCGTCACAGAGGCCCAAGAAGTCATGAAGGAAGCTGACAAACCTAAATTCCTTCAGTCAGATTTGGGACTAAGAAGAGAGGTGGACTCTGCACTCCACTGCTACGGAGTGAAGTGGCATTATATGAACTTTCTTTGGGAAGAACGCCCAGAGTAAGCTAGCTCAGGTTTCTGGGGTATCTGCCTTACCTCCTGAAACAGTACAACAATACACTCTTCCTTTTAATGGTCCGATGGACCCCATAGTTGGGTCACCAGAATGGCACAATGCATTGTTGGTATGGAGAGGAGATGAAAATCCATCTGGTATGACTGCTGAGGGAATATGTTGACAGAGGCGAATAGTTATTTATTAATTTTAGTTAATTATCCAGAAAGTAAAAATCCAAGCCAAGATTTTGTTTCAACCAACCAGTTGAGTACTCTGTGACTGTGACTCTTTATGCTCAACTGGTTGGTTGAAACAAAATCTTGGTCTGGATTTTTACTTACTGGACCTGAACTCCCCACCTCTTATTGTCTTATCCTAGTCTAGCACATGGTCTTCTAAATGTTTAGCAAGGTTTTGGAAACGTCTCCACCAGTGAGAGCTTTTCCATTTAGTCCAGTGCACATATCTGGGATGCATCCTGAAAATATGACAGTGGAAGCGCTAATGAATCAGACGGAGTACACGAAAGCAGCGACCGGTCAGAGCGTAGATCCGTAGGTTGATTGTGAGAAGAGCTCACTCAGCTGCCAAACATGCAGATTCCCCACATGAACGAAATCAGGTTGCCTAGGAGACCAAAGCACTGTTCGACAGCCAATGCAATGACCTTGCAATGCCCTTAGGTCTTTTCTGAGCCCCCTTGCTGGACATCAGGCACCAAACGCCTGGTGGTGACAGACGAGATAACTAACACCGCCCATTCAGGATTCAGCACCCATCGGAGAAGCTCTCATTCTCTACAGTCCACCATCTCTCAGAGGTTCCTCTGTCACTATCATAGATGCCATACTCACAGGCATTGTTGTAAGGATGACTGTAACCTATACAGACCACAAGCTAATCACCATGACCCAACAGCCTTTGGTAGCATATCCATGATAGAATATTGTAGACCACAGCCTCTAGCCTTGTAACAGACCCTGAAAACCACCCATAAATCAGGCTGGCTCTTGTAGCATCACTCGTACTATGATGTGTACTGCCAAATTCTGCACCTACACGCGTGACGTGCTCCTCTCAGGTTACCTGAAACAGGAGTAGAGATCAACATTCGTTGAGCCCATACGCAGGCTGCAGCTCATTGCCTACACACGAGAGCCCTCCACCATCTGGGCCAGAACATTCTCCACCATCCAGTTCCCAATTGATCCCCCCCCCCCTCCATATAATGCTACTGAGTTCTGGTTTTCTCCATCTTTCTAAAAACAGTAACCATGGTCTTGCACAGTGAATGATCCGCTTTACTGTAGTGGGTGTGTATACTGTACCAGTATAGTGAAGTATAATGCTGGTTCCTACTACACCCTTCATCTAGCACTCCTTGTTGTAAACACTGTTACTCTGCAGTTCTGTGACTGTGTTTGGGCCCGATTGACCTGCCCATTTTAAAGGTTAGGGGGTCAGGCGTGATCCCCATGGTAGATGAGGAGACTCTGGTACCCGCAGATGATGAAAACGACCACGGTCTGGGTTACTAAGATGGGGTTCACTCCTCGTGCTTTTTCATCACGTGACACGGACATAGCGAAAAGTGTGTCATCCCCTGTCTCCGCGGCTTCAGCAAAACCGCTAGCATGATGTTTGATGACTAGGAAGAGCCTCTGCTCCCTTTCATGAACAGCCCGGCTACAGGACTTCATTGAACGCAGTACTAATAACACTACACTAATGATAATAATTCCTTTTAACTCCTGTCCAATTTGCCAGCCATCAATAAATCTAAATCTGATTAGCTGTGTGCTTAGCCACCGGCCCGGACCGCCTCGAGTCTTTGTGTGCCGTGTGACAGATGGGAAACTGTGTTTTTTTTTTTTTTTTAACAATGGCCAGACTCAATTTGTCTCTTGAGGCCAGTCCAATCTCACAGATGTGCTGGTTGATCTTGCGCGGGCGCATCGCAGATATTAGCAGGGGAAGGAAATACCGTATATTACAGCCTGGGGAGAGGCTTGCGGTGGGAGCCCGACTCCACGGTGTCTTGGCTGATCATCTGGTACTGTGCTCACCTGTATAACCTCTGTCAAATACACCTGGGACTGAGATGGCAGACCGATAAACATTAGCGCAGTGCATCTATGGTTATCATTTTTGTCATGTGGTAAAAGTAGCCAAGTAGCCAAAAACCCTTCATGTTTCTTCCACAGATTAAATGTGTTGATGTCGCCTTCGTGTTTTTCATCTGACAGAATACAGCCTATATAAAATGAAAGAACTGCATGCAAACCCTTGGTTTGTGTTCTCAAAGTGGTACTTCATAGATACTCTTGTATGTCCTTTTTCTTGATTTTTTTTTTTTTTGAGGTTTTTTTTCTTTTGGCCACCGCTAGGAATATCTGTTTCCTTGCATCATTTCAGTGTACTGTTATTATGATTGGCCCATGGACCACAAAACTGAGGACATGAGTCCGCAGGGCGTATCTAAAGCTGGGTGTGTCAGAAGGCACTGCGTCGAATGGCGACGTGCGCAATAGAGCAGGTGTGCCAAAGGCTTATTTGTCCTGGCCGAAAAACACTGTCGATAAACGTTATTTCAGAAAGACTCATCTGCCTGTGGTCTGAGGGGCGCCGGTTCAAGCCCGACCGCGGCACGTCAGCCCTTAGTCCCCAGCTCCATGAGCACCACAAAAGGTGGCTGCCTTTCATGGATAGCTTACCGTCACCTGCAGAGAGCAAGTCTGGGGAAGTGTAAAGATCATTTCCCTATGGGAAACAATATGAAGTATCCGTTACTATTATATAGGTCAGGTAACAGATATCTATAATTAAATATTTGTTAATATGATGCAAGATATGTCCTGTGCTGATTTACACTTACTGCCATACATGCAGAAAGCGCAAAGGAAATTACGTGTGTGGTCCCACCCATTTCGTCAAGCTCTATTCCTGTTGACACGCCCAAAAACACTTTGACACGCCCATAGGCCTCTGAACACGCCCACTTGCATTAGGACACGCCCACTCGTCGTTTGGTACGCCCACTACTCCACCTTGCTCCACCGTGCAGTGATCGTGTGTTACTTTTGTACCATGTACCATGTCCATAGTTAAAAAAATGTCCATCATTAAAAACAAAGCGATGAACAGTCATGGATAAAATGATCTACAAGTAGTTTAATGCAAACTAATAAAACTTTATTAATAAAACCCCAAATTATGTCCGTGCTTACTAAAACAAATTGTTGTGTCTGAGTATTTCATATGCAAACAAGTGAACATGACTACGCCCCCCCCCCCTCCGTTCGGGTAGCGGGGCCTTGGATCGGACATTGATGTCTGTTACTTACAGACATAAGAAAAGGCAGCTGAGAAAGGCCGCCCCCTGTCCATCATCCCGTCCGCTCCCCACCAAACGCCACGCCGTCGTGGAAACGAAAACGTGCTGACAGTTGCATGAACTTTCCAAATCTCGCTCTGCTTTAATGTTTCTGAGATTTAGTACATATATCACGGGTCTAATAGCTCCCCAAACCAGTCCACTAAGCAGAAACACGCACGGCAACAGTCAGGACCACCGACAAGATTTACTGCCGCGCTCAGCCATAGGTGATTCCTGCGTTTTCACCGCGTTTTTGGATGGAATGGGTTTCATAACAAATACACGATGATGTTTTCCTCTCAGTTAAAATTAACCTCAGATTAAGCTTGGAAGTCATGTGTTTCGATGTGTATCGCATATGCAAGCAGCGAACTTCCTATTTTAATAATGATATTATGCCGAAAGCTTTTGTCAAATGGAATATTTATTTACACTCATCCATCTTTATAATTTATCGAGTACGGGGTCAAGGTCAACCTTTTCCATTTAAATTAAAGAATTTTCAAGTATTGTAAAAAAAAATAATACTTTAAATTCCCATTTAAATACAATATGCGTCCTCTTTGTTTTTGTGTGTATCCCTGTATATACAGAAGCACACTTTCATTTCTGATTGTACTTAAGCACAGAGGGCAACACTGACAGTCAACACGTGTCTGAAACAATCAGCATCCGCGCCGTCTGCGGTGCCGGTTTCATTTAGCGGATCGCGCTTTTCCCGATTGCTGTCCCGAGGACCCGCGGTGGGCGCTGGCCCGCCCTCAAGCTCTGCTTTTAACTTTAATTGAGCCGTTGATTGAGTTCCAGCTGTGATGTAACAGTCCCGACAGTCGTAATTATTTGTGAAAGATGTGGTTGGAGTGGCGCTCTAAAAAAAAGAAGTCAAACGATAAACGATCCCTCAGCAATTGTTTCGTCTATACGTGAGTGCCGTTTTTTTTTATTAATAAACGGGGAATGTTACATTCGCGTGAAAATATCCATTTGTAGCTGCGGGGTTAGCAGATCGAGCCCGGCTCCTATCGTTGACTGCGCGGATGATTGATCCCCCCGCCGAAGCCTCGGGCAGCGTGGGACGCGCTCCGCAGGTGCGCTTACGAATAGCCCTGTCTGTATCTGTAACTGCTCTCCGATGGGGCCTTTGGCTCACAACGGACACAGAAATGTATCAAACCTGCTTAGAGCACGTAGATAATGTTATTTGTTTGAATATGAAATTTTTATTTCAGCGATATTTCGAGCTTTTAAAATTAGGAAGAGGTGAGTGCTTAAATGGTAGGGGGTACATTTTGCAGACCGGAAGGGGGGGGTCACCTCAGGAAACTTGATTCCTCGCCCTGCACGTGCCTGATATGGCTGAGTTAGGTATAGATCAGATCCTTTTAATTGTTAGGACTGAAATAAATCGATCGGTGACTTGGACAGTGTGGAGGCGCAGAGGGTTTGGGGTGGGGGTCATGTGTAGAGTCTGCATGTTCTCTGTGTGTCGGTGTTGGCTTCCAAACACACTGGCTTCCTCCTTCTGTCCATAAGCAGGTTGTCAGGCTGTTTGACGTCCCTAAATCGCCCGTAGTGTTAGTGCCCTGCTACGGACCGATCCTTGTGCCGTGCAGAATCTTTACTATCACCCTGTATTGGATAAGCTCTATAAGATGGATGAATGCTATAATACTTCCCTGGTTCAGGGGTGGGACATCGTCCATGACTTCTGCATTAATTACTGATTATAAAATACATGCACCAGCACTTAATGCGTCCTGCACCAGTGAAATAAAGTCTGACCATTTATCCACTAATCGATTCTCATCAGCCATCAATCCGGTGATGCAATTATCGCTGGAATCGCGCAGAACGCCTAGTCCCTTCTCAACACTGTATTATTTCAGCTGCACACGCAATCTACCTGTGATCATATAATACAGTATGTAGCCTCCTACTGTCTTTGTGGGTGCAGTCACTCCCCAGTTTACAAGCGAGATCCATTTTCTAACACCGCCGTTAAGTCGAATTTGTGGTTAAATCTGATTAATAATAATAATAGTGCATCGTAATAATAAAAATACAGTAACATTAAAAGTAACGACATACGTAACAGTACTGTAACCCGATTTTTAAATATAATATGTTGTATGTCAGACCATTTGTAAGTACGAGTTGTGCGTAAGTCGGATGTTCGAATCCCGGGATCTACTTGTATTTAGCATGTCAGTCTCATACTGCTATCAATTCACTTTTCTGGGGTGTTGCTTCCTGTGGTCCTGTGATGGTTTGGCGCCCCATCCTGGGTTATTCCCTGCCTCGCACCCGTTGTTTCCATGATAGACTCCGGACCCCCACGTTCCTGCATTGGCCGAGCGGGTATGGGAAATGGATAGACGGACGTTTCCTGTGGTCTGCGAGTTTATGCAATACATTCATAATTCCGTCGGTAACTCTGCTCCGACGAAACATCCAGGTGTATATATTGGTGGAAAAAAATGTACCAGTTGGTCGTAAATTACAATAAACATGGCCAGCTTCCAAAGCTCCGCGGCTGATTGGTGCAATCATCCAAAAGGCACACATAACTGGGGTAGGAATAAAAACAATTGCATATGTGAAAATCATAACGGAAATGCCATCCCTCTGGGAAATGTAGACGAGCCGGTAGCCTTGCTTCAAGCAGCTCAGCTATCCACAGCACTCAGTTTTCTGCCCCTCCATCTTAATCTTCCGTTTCCTTTTTATCTATTCTCTGTTCTTCGGTTTCTCTTTTCAAGCGGGAGACAGCAGCACAGAGGCCAGTTAGCAGGAAGAATCTCTGATGCCTTTCCCTGTGTTCCAGCATAGCTGAAATATTGGTAAAGCCACCACATATCGACTAAAACTTTTAAAAAAATGTCATTATTAATTTTCTATTTCGCTTTTATTCCCGCTGTAGTCAGGGTGCATTTTTCTAGGTTTCGCAACAGGTTGCCTGCGGTCAAGCTCCCGGAGTTCGTCCACGACTGGACCTTCCAGCGAGACTGCGACTCTGAACATACATTAAAATCTAGCAATAAATGGTTGAGTGATCGCATAGTCGGCGCTCTCAGCCAGCCATATTAATCTCAGTACCTGAGCATTTGTGATGTGTACTGTAATAAAACAAGCCGCAAATGGGGAATAACAAAGATATGACCATTCTTCTCCGTAGAGAAATTTCCAGCGGGAAATCCCCAGCATACTGTAAAATACCAATCCAGGAACACAGACATGTCCGAAACATCAGCTGTCAATATGAATATTTTGACGTCTCATTTTTTTTTTCCAGCCACAATAATTGCTGCCATTATGGTTGATGCCAGTGTATTATTAATAATTTTTGCAGTGGTCCCAATTTGAGCAGAAAATATATATCGGCGTGAGTCTTATTTTATACATTCTTATTTTTAAAATATTTTTCAAGAGCGTGGGAACAAACTGTAATTAAGATTTTGTGTTCTGCAACCTACGCACGGATATCATGGCAGTTTGGGCTGTATGTCATTCAGATAATTTTCATGATTAGGTAATGAGCATGTCAAATACGAAACACGACTACACCTGTACCGTTAATTTGCATATTTTAGTTTACAGTGAGTTAAATCCGTCTAGACAAATCACTAGTAAGGAAAAAAAAACTTCAGTCAAACATGTTGGATTAACATTGAGGTCACAGTAAAAATATATATCTAATCCTTAATTATACTTCAATAATACAGACCTTTGTGGTTTCATTATGCTTCCGCCATGCTTTGGTCTGTCCTTAACATTTTTTTAATAATAAATTCGCTATCACTTTTTCTGGGTCTGAAGAGTATAACGACCTTTCCTGTATTTTAATCTGTTGCCTTCTCGTTGCTCTTTGAGCTGTTGTAAAATACCACCTCGGTTTAACTCCTTGATGTGTTTACACCGTGGAAGGTCTCTGGAGCAGGTCTGTCGGGAAGTTTCCCCGTGATTCAGCACTTCCGGTAAAACGGCGCGATTGGTTTCTATAACTTACGTGTGATGCAGGGAACTTTAGCTTGGAGATGCTGTGTTGGCCATGAAGTAGATAAATGCATCTAGCTAGTGTTCTCCTGATATATCACTAACAGCAGATTCAATTTTGATCAATATGTATTGGTTGGTATTAGTTTTTATTCTGTAATGTTAGCTTGTGCAGGAGGGTTTGGCAGACAGTTGACCCTGAACCCCAAAAAGGTACTTGGGAGGTTCTGATACCTCTCTCCCATTGTCATCTATCTTTCTTTCTTTCTTTGTATGATTCTGTTATAATGATGCGATGTATCACAACACACCCATGTACAGCGCCTCTGTTGTGAAAGGCACTATATAAAAATTGAATTGAATTGTCGCCAAAGTTTTATTAATATATTTTAATAACATATCTAATCACTGCAACGATCTTATGACATTCTCACAAGATCCTCGCAAACAAATTCGCATTCCGAACGGATTCCTTAATACAAGATTGATGGAAAACATGTTATTAAAGAGCATAGTTCTCATCAGATTGCAGCCTGGTGCTCCCCCATTGTTTTGATCTTTTGATTATTTTGTATTCTTCACGGTTTCCCTCCGAAAGCTGACAATCATGTAAATCCATGTGGCTGCATTTACATTCTGTTACAAGCCCAGATCAATACAAGTATGGTCAGTGATGGGAATATTAGGCATTATTAAATTTATAGTATAATAGAATGCCTGTATTGTTATCCTACACAGCCAGTACAAAAAAACGCTACCCAAACGCTTTTATAAGAGACCTATAAAAATGGATTGCATTATTTTGGGTGTGCAAAGCTGTTGTATTGTGATACACCATCATCCGTTGTTCAGATTTGTGTGGGGACATCCTAGACAGGATAAGGAGTTTGTCTTCATACTTCTCGTCTACATTCTTAACAAAGTATCCAGATTAACATCCAGTTTTCACACACAAAACACACGATTTTGATCGGTTTCTCAATCAGCCGATAGTCTTTGATTCGTTTAACACGGCATGAATAATTCCGAATACTGCGACACTTCTTCATTACTTTACCATTTTCCGTAACACGTCAGCCCTCCTGCTAAATTTATTACCAACGTGTCGCCATTCTTGTGGCCCTTATAATTATTGGGGGGGGGGGGGATTTTATTATTACCCCAATCCATATCTGTCATACGCCAGGAAATCAATCACCTATGAAATATCCCCAAGTCAAATGCGATGAATGTACACAGACGGAAAAGCAGATACTCTGTGACATCATCCACCTAGGAAATTTACATAATTGTCAAGAGCCGGGTACTTCACATCCAATTAACATCACCCACAATTAACTTTTTGTAGCATATTAAAAATCTAGATGTAAAATGTAAACATAAGTGCATTTTACATTGCTGGGCCATTTAAAAAGGTGTGTTGCAGTACCATTGAGGGAAGAATCAATTCTATAATTTGAAACTATACATTCGTTTAATTTCAGAAAGTGGTTTTGTATTCCGTCAAAAGCCTACTCCTGCAGGGTTAACCCTAAAATCTCTGTTTCCTGTCCCGCTGAGGATATGTTTGCCGATCGTATGTGAAAGCGTCAGCACGATGAGGCGTTCGCGGCCTGAGCAGCAACCCGCTTTAAAGGAATCGCAAGTATATATCTCGCTGCATCATAGGGTGGCCAGAAATGGAAGGAAATGGGATTCAACCAATCCTGAGTGGGGAGTAGTGAGATCACTGGAGAGGGAAAAAAACAGATCTGACTCACAAACAAATGTGCAAGAATTGATTGTGGGGGGGGGACGTCGTGGGTGGCGGCTCCATTATGAAAAGCAATTCATCAATTGCTGGCAGAACTTTAAAGATATAGAATTCAAAGCTGCATATTGAAACTTACTCTCTGTGTGTGCGCATGAAAATAACACAGAGACATAGAGCCTCTGTATATCGCTGCTGCTGGATCGTTACCAGTCCTCAGAGTGTGTGACGGAACAGGCTATTATGTATTAGTAGTATTTCATAAACTGCGGGCCTTTTTTTAGTAAACATTTTTAATTTTGCCGTGGCCCGGCAGATTAGGAAAAAACACTTCAGAGTCTTTCCAAAAAGAGCAAACTGTCGCAGTGATTGCAGCCAGATCTTGACCAGAATGTACAAAGAGATCACAGTGTTGAATATTAAAAAAAAAACTGGAATGAATTACGGTTGTGTAGTGGTGGGTACAGACTTCACACAGAAAAGCACGATTCAAATGACCTGCCATGTCCCTGACCTCCTGTCCAGGAAACTCGTTGCTCCTTGTTCCCTGTAGCTTGGTTTCATGCCCGCCGTGATGCCGCAATGCTAAACTGCTGGGACTCCGCGCCTTCCACAAGGCCACATCGGCTCAAGTACTGACACTGAGCTTGAATGCCTGCTTAATTGAGCTAATGAAGGCCAATTGTCTCACATGAGCCTGACTGAGCTGTAACATCCAGAATGTGCTGGTCACCTCTGGTGGTAGAGTGATGGAGAAGGGCTGGAGAGAAGGAGGGAGAGAGAGAGAGAGACTGTGTTTTATCCAGGGTTACAGGGTTCTCGCCTAATTCATTCATTCATTCATCCATCTATCCATTTTCCATTGCAGGGCACACTGACACACCACCGCAGGGCACACTGACACACCATCTCAGGGCACACTGACACAGGGCACACTGATACACCACCTCAGGGCTCACGGACACACCACCTCACGGCACACTGACACAGGGCACACTGACACACCACCTCAGGGCACACTGACACAGGGCACACTGACACACCACCTCAGGGCACACTTAAATGTATTTCTAAGGCTCTGTCTCTGTTTGCTCTCAATTTTATATTGGACTTTCTGCTGTCCTAAGTGCCTTTGTCAATTGCACTGTAGGGCCGGTCGACATTGAGCACAGGAGCCTTTCAGTTTTAAGTCTGTAAAACCTGAAGTATTTCAAAGTATCCAGGATGACGTGGATTATCGGGTCACCTAATACGTGCCACAATACCTACCTAGCTAGACATTTGCCAGCTAACCAGAACAGCAGATTGAACTGAGCTGATGACCTAATTAACTTCATTATTATTTTTACCTTTCTAGAAACATAGAGATACTGGAAGGACCCGGCAATGTAATGATTTATTCAAACCTTAATTTTAAACTATATTATGATTCGAAACAACACATTCATTATTCTTGTCTCTTTAAGCCAATTGCTACTATCTTTGTGCATCTGTATGAATATGTATCACTGAGGAGTATTTCTTCGTCTTCCTTCCATGCTAGATAATTATTCTGCTTTTGTAAGATTTGTAGACTTAATTGTTTTCTCCTTTTCACAAAGTGGTGTAAATTTTGATACACATGTGATGAATATGCAATGCTTTATTGGAGATAAATACATTTTCAAAAATTGTTTCTGTGTCTATTCACTATGCTGGTGTATGCGTTTGTCATCAGATATTCAGTGACGTTTCATTTTTGAAAACGATGGAAACATCATTCATTTAATTACATATAAATATCTGGTCACTTTTGGCTCCGCTGTTTGGTGAAGGCAGCAAGCAGTGGCTGTTACCAATTGTAGTTTAAAAAAGAGTGATTAGTAACAGATTGGTGTCAGCATCTGCATCATTAAGGTGACCAGATAATCCATGTCAGGGAGGACATGAGACAGGACAGGATTTGTAAACCAACATTTCAATTAAAAGGACCTGGATTTGACTTAAGCACCGAGTTCTTGCTGTGTGCTGATTGGTCAGTCTCCTATAATCATGCATGTGTCACTAATGTTAATGTGAAACAGCTGGATGAGTCTTTCAGTCAAGGAAACAAACCAATCAGAGCACAAGAAGAGCTGAACTATTTAGCCAAACACAGGAGCCTTTGGGGTTTTAGGTAGTTTGTAAAACCTGAAGTAGCTCAAAGTGTCCAGGATGACGTGGATTATCTGGTCACCCTATACATGCCAAAATACCTACCTAGAGTGACATTTGCCAGCAAATTAAAATGATCTGATGACCTCATTAACTTCATTATGCTCTTTACCTGTCTATACACATATGGTTTCTATAAACATACAGTTGCTTCCTGGAGAAATACTGGGCATTTATTCATAACACAGCAGATAAAATAATCTGACCTCAGACACTAACTAGTCAGATCATTATCAGACAAGTACTCTGCCTGCAGTTGCTTCTCAAATAATTATGCCAGCGAGCTGCATTAGTAGGAATGTAAATGTTAGGATATTGTCTGGTTGCCAGACTTTACTATGATGTTTGACGTCATACACAAGGTACTAATAGTAACGGACACTGAGTTCAAGCCTCATTAAATATTCATTCATCATTCATTCATTTTCCAACCCGCTTTATCCTGTTGGGTCACGGGGGGTCCGGAGCTTATCCCGGAAGCAATGGACACGAGGCAGGTAACAACCCTGGACAGGGGGCCAGCCCATCGCAGGACTCACACGCTGTTACCATTCACTCACACATGCACACCTACGGGCAATTTATTAACTCCAATTAGCCTCAGCATGTCTTTGGACTGTGGGGGGAAACCGGAGTACCTGGAGGAAACCACACGACGACACGGGGAGAACATGCAAACTCTACACACTAACCACTGCACCACCATGTCGCCCCGCCTCGTTAAATATACATCATAAATATAAATATCGTCCAATTCAAATGAAGTTTTTTAGCTCCAGGTGGTGGGGGGGGGGGGGCATTTGATATGCCCTTACCTCCTGTTCCTTGTATCAAATCCAGTTTTTAACTCTAAGATGATAAGCTGATATCACACATTTTTGAATTCTGCTACACTGAATGTCAACTACATCATGTTTACCATGCCGGCTCAGTCACGACCCAATGTTAAAAAGTATAAGTTAAAGTAGAAGTTTACATTAATGCTATGATCAAGACTGCAGTGCACTCTGCGATTCACACTGATCAAATCTGATTGGATGGGCCAGTGAATTTTACATTAATCGTCTGGGTTTTGGCTTCTTGGATTGGTTGAGTGTTCACTAGTTTTGTACTAAGCAGTTGCAGACCCAACACCCGTTTATATCGGTTTGTAGGATTGGGGCTGGGAAATCTGATCGCAGATCAGCATAGGAGCTTGCTGATTTTAAAATGCTTACATTTCAAACTCTCAGAAGCCTTACAGAATTTGCTGATTTGGGTCGCGACCCAAGTGTTGAGAATCGCTGAACTATATAGATTTGTATATAATCTATGGCTTCAAAAATTAACTATGACTTGTTTCTCTTTTGAAATTACCAACTTGATTATTAGATTAGACACCAGATCTGGTCCATAACCTCCAAGCAATATAAGCAAGATGTCCTTTGCTCAGATGTCATTGCAGCACGTCCTGGTACATGAGCAAGTATCAGCTTTGCAGAGAGACTCAGTAAATCGATAGCCAGAGCTCAGTGCTCATTTGTCGCACGATATGCATCAAACTTATGGCCTCATCATCTTGTCTCTGTGAAGTTCTTATCGTATTTAAATGACTGTTCAGACAGAAATAAAATTCCTTCCAAAACTGGGGGCGGAGGGGGGACCATGTATTTATTATATTACATATGTCCCCACAGTGTGATTAAAAACCTGTTGTTTTGACATTGTGGGGACCACCTTTTCCATTCCCACAAGGGGAAACCTGTATAAAACTTAGTTTTATAATAATATGTGATTGCAATAAAAAAACTAAAAATGCCAGAAGACTCGTATTACTTACTTTGGTTACTTATGGTTAAGGTTAGGGCTGGGTTGGGGTTACAGGTGTCGTGATTGGGATTAGAGTTTTCCCCAAAGAAGCGAATGAAGGTCCCCCGATTGGCTGGTGTATTAATGTCGCATTCGGGATATTCTGTCGATCCGTCTTCCAACCGCCGGACCCCCTCCGAGTGGCGCAGTGCGCGGGCAGGGGGGGCCCCCCGGGTGGGACACCAGTCTATTTGTGATATTAAAATACTGAGCTCATTAAGGGACCGTTTGTTCTATCAAAAAGTTATTTTTGCTGATTATGAGATGCTAGGGGAAGGAAGGGGGCTCACTGGGGGGCTCCAGGGATGGGGGCTTCATTCCAGCATGGAGGAATCCTGAGTATCACAGGGATAACACTTGGTGGGATTGTAATTCGAACCCTCAACCCTGAAG
>JAODKF010000053.1:6264680-6287934 GCA_026779585.1 Mormyrus proboscirostris | reverse complement strand
CTGTGTGTGAGAGAGTGTGTGCATGTGTCTGTGTGTGAGAGAGTGTGTGCATGTGTCTGTGTGTGAGAGAGTGTGTGTGTGTCTGTGTGTGTGTGTGAGAGAGAGTGTGCATGTGTCTGTGTGTGAGAGAGTGTGTGCGTGTGTCTGTGTGTGAGAGAGAGTGTGCATGTGTCTGTGTGTGAGAGAGTGTGTGAGAGAGTGTGTGCATGTGTCTGTGTGTGAGAGAGAGTGTGCATGTGTCATACATACACTCACACAGACAAAGTGCATAGCAAACCAGTAGCTCCCCATTTATATCAACTGCTGTTTGCATTTGAACTGCGATGAGTCCTATATATTACTTTTCTTCTGCTTGGACTTTGGTGAGTTTTTGTAAAATGAAAGTGAATACGAAAGATCAAACAAGGAGACCAAATGAACGCCAACGCGTCCAATCACAGCGGTCCAACTTCTATATAAAGGATAAGTCTAACCCACTTCTTTGCCATTACAGCTATTCGGTTCACCCGCCTCCTCCCCTCCGCCACCTTCGGCTCCCCATCCTGGTCCGGGATTGGCTGTTGGCTCCTTCGCCTCCTGCCTGGTCGCCCAGCCAGATCTGTCGGCTTCAGAGTCGATGGAGCCGACGACCAAGAGACGGTCTTCGCCAAACCACTCTTCTCATACTCATTTAAATTGTTTAACCAAATAAACACTCATGTCAATTTTCTATTGAGGTCTCATTGGTTGACCTACAATTGAAGTTCTTTTCACTTCGTTTACTAGTCTGCAATCTGACCTCCATTTTGTTTTTACAGATTTGTTTTAATTGTATGCCTTAAATATTTAAATAGGTCATTTCTTGAGGTTATTAGCCACCAGACAAGATAAAAGATGCCCTCTAGACCTGGGCAGCATCAAGAAAAACATTGGCAGTCGCGCATGCAATGCTAGAACAAGATCGCCCGCAGGTACTCGCGAATATGGCAAAGGCTGCATCAAAGGGCTCTGCCTCACATCTGGGTACAAGGTGGAAGCCGGAACTGAGACGGTCTTACCATCTTTTTGGCGTAATGGTAAAGGCAGAAGTAAAATTACTTAAAGGCACCATTTGTATTCATGGATTAACACGGAATGTGCTCTTCACTAATGAGCGGCCCACAATTGCATCTATCGAAGGCACAAATCAGTGCAGCCAGCTAATACGTGTATGTTAGTCTAGTGCAACAGTAACCCCGAACAGTGCAATTCCTCCTCTGCCATAGAAGGAACGTGAACCATATTTTAATCCATCCGTCTTCCAAAACAGTTTATCTGGTACAGGGTCACGATGTGCCCAAGGCCATTTCCGTGAATCATAAGGCATGAGGCATGAGGCAAGCCACAACCTGTCCAAAGCAGACTGCCATATTGAAAGACCTTTTCATAATCCTTCCAACGAATTGGGTTTTATTTAAATGATTTTTGGGTTTTTTTTTTCAGTTTAAGGTCATCCGAACATATGTTATAGTGAATTGCCATATTTGTCAAAGCTAGCTAATTTTCACCACTGTGGTTTGATACACATCAAAGCAAAGATAAGTGGGTATTATTTTTCTACACTGAGTTCATCTCAGTAGATTTGTGTGAATTCAGGTCTTAGTTGTGGTGAGTTACTGTTAATGTAATTATACTGCACAATTTATTTTGAAGTACAACATAATGTATTTTCTGTAATTTCTGATATTTTCTGTTGGTATGCTTGGGGAAAAAAATGATTTCTATTTACTTATCTTGAAAAACTAATTTGTAATAAATGTAATAAAATGAATTAGTTATTATTAGATTAAATTTTACATTGTTGATTTGCAGCAGTACCTTGAGCATAGTTTTTTTCATACAAAATATTTTTACATAAACATATAGAAATATATATTTAATAACAGCCACATTATTTTTGTAGCTTGATGAGACTTTAGAGTAGACTCGACATTATTTCCAATTAAGAACACATTGGAAATTCTCTCATGTGTTAATGAAACATTCTACATTACAGGCACAAACATTAATCAGCTGCTGGAATCAACTCAGGCAGCACAAACGATAATAGCTTCCAAACTGCACGCGAAAGCGGCATTCATTTCCATAATATGTATATTTTTCCGCAAGACTTAGACATTCGCTGTTTAACATTTTGCTCGCTTTTCTTCGCGTTACCTCTGGAGAAAAATTACCCGCAATTGTTGCTGAAGAGGTTGACTTTTGCCATGAAAGAAGTTACCGCGTATCACTGCTCTGTAGACCGATTTTCTCCGTGTTGAATTTTGAACGCAGGATAAAGAAATCCTTGTATATTTAAAGATACTCGTGCCTCCCGAGTCGAAACTAAATGCAAATATGTATAATTCCGCAGTGTAAAGCATTCATTCCTAACCACGTTTTGTCATTTTCCCGAGCAGCCGAAAGACTGTTTCTGGTTCCAAACGACTCTCAGCAAAAGGGCTGCCTGTTCCTAAGTGATCCGATGACTCACGGGCTGTAGATGCTGTGATGGATTGTGGGGGTAAACAAACGAATTCCAAAAAGTTGTCTTTAATTATAAATATATCTGTGCTTCAGGTTGAAACCATTTAAATGGATTTCATTTGCATTTTTCCAAGAAGGGGCCCACGGACCAGTAAATATCGGGGGCAGTAACAAGCTGCCTGTCTTCAGCACTGCAGCAATATGGTGCGATAATGGAAATATGTGTACAAAGTAATGGAGATCTGAGTGTTTCTGGTATACAGGGACACGACGACGGAAGGATGTTTCTTGAGTTAAAGGAAGAACCGGAAGCAGAGCATGGAATCATCCATTTCGGACACTTAATGTAACGTTTTGGAAATGATTCACCACATGATGACAACAGATCAGTTGGTACAGCCTCCAACAATGATAGTGTATGATACAATGTAGCAGAAAATGAACATCTTCTCACACAAGGAACAACAGTACAGGCATGACTGTGACCTATGAGTTGGGAGATGTTGACCCGTACGTGGGTCCTGAAGACACATTAAGAAAGCATTCACATCTCTTCCTGTTCCCACATTGTGATACCTGCAAACAGACATGCTGAAATATGGATCAAATTCATTTAATCATTCATAAACAGGGATCGACGGCATGATAAATTCTGACAGACAGTTTGACCAATGGAATTTTACCTCTGGATATGGTATTTGAAAACATAACCTACATAGTTTTTTCATTTTTTTTTCTCAATGAAAACATTTTGCCACAGACAAAGAGGCGTCTAGCCACTGAAATGTGTGTCTGGATATGGGCAGGTTGGAGATCTCTACTCATAAATCATAATCAAAAATGCATTTAGCTCGTGTTGGAATATTTATGTACATGTGATATTCAATTTTAATACATTTAGGCCTGCAAAAATTTGTACAGGCCTGTTTTTGCGTTTTGATGAGTGTATTGGGGGTGTCACGGTGGTGAGCATTGTTGCGTCACACCTCTGGGACATGGGTTCGAGTCTCTGCCTGGGTTCCGTGCGTGTGGAGTTTGCATGTTCTCCCCGTTTCATCGTGGGGTTTCCTCGGGGGTTCTGATTCCCCACCACCACTGTCCAAAAACAGGTTAATTCTCATAGGTGTATGTGTGTGTGTGAGTGTTGTGTGTGTAAGTGAGTGTTGTGTGAGTGTGTGTAAGTGAGTGTTGTGTGAGTGTGTGAGTGAGTGTTGTGTGTGTAAGTGAGTGTTGTGTGAGTGTTGTGTGAGTGTGTGAGTGAGTGCTGTGTGTGTAAGTGAGTGAGTGTGTGAGTGAGTGAGTGTTGTGTGTGTGAGTGAGTGTTGTGTGTGTGAGTGAGTGTTGAGTGAGTGAGTGTGTGAGTGAGTGTGTGAGTGAGTGAGTGAGTGTTGAGTGAGTGTGTGAGTGAGTGTGTGTGAGTGAGTGTTGTGTGTGTGAGTGAGTGTGTGAGTGAGTGTGTGTGTGTGAGTGAGTGTTGTGTGTGTGAGTGTGTGTGTGTGTGTGTGTGTGAGTGAGTGTTGTGTGAGTGTGTGTGTGTGTGTGTGTGAGTGTTGTGTGTGTGAGTGTGTGTGTGTGTGTGTGTGTGAGTGTGTGTGTGAGTGTGTGAGTGAGTGTGTGAGTGAGTGTGTGAGTGAGTGTTGTGTGTGTGAGTGAGTGTGTGTGTGAGTGAGTGTTGTGTGAGTGAGTGTTGTGTGTGTGAGTGAGTGTTGTGTGTGCGTGTGAGTGTTGTGTGTGTGAGAGTGTGTGAGTGAGTGTGTGAGTGTGTGAGTGAGTGTGCCCTGCGAGATGGGCTGGCGCCCCATCCTGGGCTGTTGCTGGGATCGGCTCCGAACCCCCTGCGACCATGTACAGGACAGGCGATTTCAGAAAAAGGATGGATTAGTGTATTGTGAGCAGATTCAAAATGTAAAAACTGAGTTTAATCCAATGCAGCTTCTTGAATGATTTCATTGTAGCTGCTTCTATAGCAACACTGTACTGTACCTATGGAAACAGTCCATCCGATTGCCTCCGACAAAGTTTACAAAGAGTGACACAAAGCTCTATCCTATGAGACAGGCCAAAATGCTCACTAATTAGAATTAATCCCTGCGTTTGGGGTCAAAAGCTAAATCGGTGTTCCAATACAATAAGGAATGCTGCCCCATTAATTAGCCTGTAATCAATGAGAAATATGAAGCCTTTCAGCCATTGTAATGTAATATCTTGCTTGTACACAGTAATCCGATGACAATAGTGAAGACAAATTAATATCACTTATACATGTTAACTACACTTTCTTTTGATCTTAGGTTAGGTTTAATTCTCTTCCATTATTAAGTCCCTCGAGGTATATATTTGGCATTCGCCTTTCATCCAGACATCCTTGGTGGATGGAAATGCATTTACGTGTTAAGGCTCTAACCTCACATTAATAATCCTTTCAGAGAAGCGTAGTGGCTTATAAAACGATGCCCGGCTGCGATAAACGAGTCAAATGATTAGTCATTGGTTATTATTATAAACGTAAGTTAAATGTGACTGACAGACGACGTTACGTAAGAATCGCGGCTTATCTGGACCTGCATGGGGAGCTTCGCCGCGTCCTAGGTGGGAATCGAGCACAATGCGGGGTGTGAAAGCACGCGGCGCTCACACGAACACCAAGGGGCACCAATTAACTTTGACAGCCTATCTGTTTACCACATCGCGGCACGCTGAGAGGGAACGCGGCAAGAGCGCGCATTCCACATGGGCAGATTCCCGATCAGGACCTCGGGGCAGCGAGACGCAAACAATACTCACTTCGGTGCACTCAGTTAATTAGATTAAATGTATTTAATTTGATTGCTAGGAAAACTTCGTCGTGTTGTCGGTGCCATGTAATGCGGCGAAGCCGACTCCCCGGGCTCAGGGACGGAGCCGCGCGACCTGAACGGTATTCTAGATGCGGTTCCGCTTCGCGGGGCAAGGCGGGGGCGGGGGGGTTCAGCTACACCGAGACAGAAAAATGGGAGCGAATAGGAAACAGACGTCAGGGAGAGTAAGCGAGGGGCGAGAAGAAGAATTGTGGGTGCGGATGGAGAGAGGAAGGATGCACTGACACATCCCTCTGGGGGGGGGTTAGTAAATTAAGAAAGATCAGATCTGTGTGTGGGGGGAGAGCTTTGTTCCTTATGATCACCTAACTGTTTCACTGTTTTCCAAGGTGCCCCCATACCTATCCAGAAATTATCAGCGTTCCTCTCCGCACTTTAAACAGCTAGGAAGTCAGGATCCTTAGCCACCACGCCCCCTGCTGGATCACACTTTCTACTGCTGTTACCAAAAAATGCAAAAAAGAAAAAAAAAATGTTTGAAACCCTGGGAAACATATCACTTACCAAAATCCCTCCAGGAAACCAATCAGGCTAAAATCAGTACAGTGCATTGGGCTGGTACCAACTGTCTCCCTTGGTCTTTAAACTCTAAGCCAAATACTAGCACTCCTGACTTAAAAAGCAGAACTTTATAATCAAGCCCGATTACTCTATCCTTATACCAATTAGCTAGAGACAGATCCATATACACACACAGTATAGACATAGATATGCAACACCAACGTTAGAATTCTGCACCAGCAGGTAAGGTTCTGGTAAAATGACGTGTTATAGGTCTATATAGTAATCAAGTGCATAAACAGGGAAGTCCAGAAGAGGATTCACAACAAATCTAGTTTTAATAATTCTGCGATATAAAGTGCCTAGTTTCTATGGGAAATGGCAAATATTTTCAAAAGCATCACATATATTTAAAAGTCCATGCATTAAGAGAAACACAACTATCACCGCAAAAGATTAATATTTCTGTAGTTACAAAATCTATATGTTTTTAACAAGGCTATATTTGTCAAAAAATATAGGCAATTTTTTTTAACCATTTGCAGGATGCAACAACACTGTTTTCAAGGAACTGTGCTTCCATGACCCTGAGCAGAATTAATATTTGGAGGATGGATGGATACTATACAGTATGTGTCCTTGTACAGCTATGTTTTACCCGCAAGTGAAAAAAATAGACATTTAAATGGATTTGCGTTGATTTCTGTTTCTAGATATTACCCTTGTTTTTCAGCCAGCCTATTGAAGAGTGACACCCATGGCTAGTTTGGGTTGTAACAGTCTGCATGTGACAAATGACCCAGGTGCATTGAATTACCGGTTTGTGACTTCCCCCACTTATTCTAAAAGGATTTAATACCATCTTCATATGTTCATTGAAACATGAATTCTTAAATTATGCGTCAGTTTGTTTTTTACACAGTACTTTTTCATTTTTCTTATATCAATAATAGAAAATGGATGAAATGCAAATTTATAATTTATTTGATTATTTGTTATTGTAGATTGGGGGTTCAGAGCTCCATGGTTATGGGCTCAAGTCCTGTCTCCACACTGGGTGTTTTCCCTAATTTGGACAGTTTTCATCTGGGGACTCTGGTTTCATCGAGGTTCTCCAATTTGTATTCTGGTTCTCCAGTTTCATTCTGGTTCTCTGGTTCTGTCCCGGTTCTCCAGTTTCATTCAGGTTCCCCGGCTGCATCCAGGTTCTTCAGAGAATCTGGTTTCATCCAGGTTCTCCAGTTTCATGCAGTTAGGCTCCCTGCTGTTACACTGCGAGTGTGCAAGTGTGTGAACTGTCAAACCATCGAGGGTGTACCCCAGCCTTGCAAACTATAGTCTTCAGTGCCCCCCTGCAACCAGGATGAGTGCGTGTGTGGATGGATGGATGGATGGATGGATGGAATATTGCAGAATCTTGCTCATTAATCACAGTGCAGTGAGAGCTTATGTGGAACATATAAGTAATAATCAATAATAAATGAATGATATATGATCAGAAAGACAGACATCCTGATCAACCATGCTTCTGTAAATTGACTTAAATTTCATGTTATTGATGGATTTCCTACCGTCAGGCATACAAACACACACATACACACACACACACACACACTCATAAGTGCACCTCGTAATAACACTCACCTCCTTTTAACTCCAGTCTATACCGCACTGAGATTCTATCTCGTGTCGCTGAACCTTCTCCGATTTACCGCTTAATATAGTAACATAGGAAGGTAATTTGGCCCAGTTATAAATAATGAACGCTAATAATACACATTAAACCGACTAATAGTTTCCGACGGAAAGTGGACCTGGCTTCGGAACAAATTTCTCTTCTATAGGTTTATGACTAAGGGGATGAGGAAGAGAATTTACCGCTGAAGGCTCTGCTAGATATTAGGGCTTTTGGCAGATTTAGGGGTCTGTTCCTTAAAATACGTTACGTTTTACACCAGCTTGACATTGATGGGAGGCTGTCATTAGTCCTGCATGGGGCTATTTTTAAGAATTTTGGTGTTTTGACTGATTATGGTCATCATGATTTTCTTCCCCCGTCAATATTATGATCCTTGAGTATTGAGATGTGAAAGAATCCAGGTGTAGTAATGGATACGGAACTGGGATTTGTGGTTTTGATGTGGTCCTTACAGGAGGTCAGTTAGAGGAAAACTTTTTCCATCCCCGTCCGACTTTGTGTAAACAGGAAGCACTTACTGCTAATCTTTCCCTGAAGCCAAAGAATATTTTTATCTGACAGTATCTGTCAGTTATAATGATCAGTAACAGATTTATCGCTTATCAGGGTCTGGGAGACAGGCCACAGATCGGAAGATAAATTGATAGATACCCGTATCTCTTATGTGTCATATCCGGTTTTATCTGCTCGCTGGAAATTCAAGCGACACCGTTTGACACATCTAGAAGTCCGGAAAGCTACTTTTGCTTTAATTAGTGCTCGTTTTGCACGTGGTTGTTGATGTGAGGTAAATATTCGTAAAGTGTTGCCATACCTCTCTGTCTGTCTTCTTGTATTCCACGCATGTTTGGTGTTTTACCCATAAATCACTGCTCACGTAATCCACACATGTGTGTCACTCGTGGATCGTGGGACCGAGGAGGGCACTTGCGTAACTTTAGGAGTGTCATTAATTACAAATAATTCATTGCAGACTGGAAAAAAAACATTAGTAAATGGGTTAAACGTAGCTGGTGTTGTGTTACTCCTGATAACGTTATGAGGTGTTCCCTCCCCGATGTCATCGTACCGCAGTGTTTACAGTATATGCTGTGTGCAGTTGGGGCAGTGAAGGTGCAGTGTTTAATACATGGTGATGTTAAAGGTAAATAATATGCAGAGAATAGCGCCATTCCTCTTGTGTGCTCCAGTGCGGACATTGTGGTTTACGATCCTGCAGTGCGGTGCATTCAGAGTATCCCTGTATCCGGCACATTCACTGGTCTCCGGAGCAGTGTGGACCAGCGTGGTTACACTCCCTAGAAAGGGCTCTTCTCGGCGCTGCACTCCATCGCTCTCAGGCCCTCCAGGGTTTAACGTCTTTCCAGGATCTGTGTGTCAGTTTCACTCTCTGTTGTCTCTGCTATTTTCAGTGTGGTGCAGCCCAGTGAAAAAATGGTGTCCTCTCCTATCAACTACCTTTAAGAATTTGTCTGTAGATAATTATGCTCAGATAACTGAGTCACTGCAATGGGATTAATACATTTTGGAATTACAAGCAGTCAGCAACTAGCAAATACAGGTTATAAGGGGACACTAAAATAAGATTGCTACTGTGAACAGTTGGAGTGAATGTATGGCTGTTTGCTGCATTTATACATGTATGATTTATGCCATACTGCATAGCAATAGAGATGATATACAGGAGTCCGAAACGTCTATCACATTTACATGTTTATGGATTTATGCAACAAATGCAAAAATGCTTAATTATAATTAACTGATTTTGCTTTTAAGCACAGTTGGCTGAGCAATACTGGCGCACTTGGCTTGGTCCTGTCTTCGGTTCTGGCGCCGGATTGTGAAATTTCGCACAGGAGCCGCGATAATTGCACCTGTAGCCCGGCCACCGTCGTGCCATCGCTTGGCAGGTGAGTTTTAAATAACGACCCCGTTCGTGGGAATGACGAGCCGCGCTGTTGTTTTACAGTAAATGCATGCGCGTTGAATCGGAACAAAGTGGGCTGCATTTCTTAAAAGGTTTTAGTAAAATAGCAGTGCCGGCTGATTGGGTTTGCCTGAATTGTCAGTGACTTGGTGCGTGCAGCCGGCCGGGTGCCGGTAATGGAGGGTGTGTGTGTGTGTGTGTGTGCGCGCGCGCGCGCCTGTCGGGGGAGGAGAGCGGCTTGGGTTGCATCAGCCGCGGCTCAGCAGTGACAGCGACTAGCGTAATGCGCGGTTATGGGGGTGCGACCCTTTTCTGCAAAACTACCGCGAATAAAAATAAATAAAAACCATCCGATGCCACAGAAAACATGCTTTACTGAAGCTACCGACTATTTCATCATCTAATCTCATTTTATATAAATAACATTTAATAACACACTAAGGGAGAGGCGCTATGAAGCAATGGTTTGCTTACATGCTATTGACACCTATGAAATGTGGCCAATGGCGTATCATTTAAAAATAGTTTTTAATTGAATCATTGCCTTGGAACTTGCTGCTTTGAACGGTGTTCAATCCATACACTTCAAACGGGGACCTTTCGAGGAACTGAAGAGTTACAGAATCTCCCGTCTGAAAACTGAGGGCTTCAGGGGATGAGGACTGCAATAAAATCCTATTTTCTGTTGGTGAAATGCCGGGTGCGTGAAGCAACATCACTAACACGAGGGACACGAGGGAGAGAGTCCTAGTGCCGAAACCTAGATGTTGCCATTGCATTTGCAAACGTTAATCAGTTTTGATTACCGGCATCCGCTCTACATTATTATTAATAACAATTGTTATTATTATCATTATTGTTATTAATTACAATAATAATAATAATAACCCGTATTATTATGATCATCCCCATAAACCTGAATGACCTTCGTATCTCTAACCCCAGACAGAGACATACTACAGCCTAGAAAGTGTGCGGACTGTCATCCACAATCTGTATTTAATAGGCTTACTGTACCTCTTCGCCATGACTGAATTCCAGGCATCGTCTTGTGCCCTGCTTATATATAGCGAATACGGTTCTTGCCACTTTTTTGGTGTGGATTTCTCATCTCTGAGAATGACACAGTAATGAAATGAAATGAATTTGAGATGCTGTACAGCAATCTGTAATACTCTGGTCTTTAAGTGCTTTCAGATACGCTCACGAATACACGCACACACACATTTGTATCCATTCAGTTCTATGGGAGATTCCCTAATCCCAACAATGACAAACTCCTAACGAGCCCTAACCTTAACCATCAGTAACCAAATAATAATAATAATAATAATAATAGTAGTAGTAATCTTAATAGTAATAATACATAATAATTTTAATAATAATAGTAATAATAATAGTAATACACCCTGTGGTGTGTTGGTGCCCGTCCAGGGTTGGTTCCCGCCTGCGCCCCTTGTTCCTGGGATGGGCTCCGGACCCCCTGCGACCCCAGTGGGGATTAAGCGGTAACGATAATGGATGGATGGATAATAGTAGTAATACGAGGCTTTGGGCATTTTTAGTTTTTTGATTGTGGTTACAGATTTTTTTTAAAGCAGAGTCTCCCCTTGTGGGGACTGAAAAAATGGTCCCCACAATGTCTAAATAACAGGTTTTTATCACATTGTGGGGACATTTGCTCCCCATAATGCAATACACACATAAGAGACACACACAAGCTGCATTTTCCTGACATATTTTGAATGCTTTCCTCAGGTTAACTGTATTCCAATTGGAAGAGTTAATATACTCATTTAACAAATGTTGGTATCAGTGGTTGCCTCTGTTTTTTGGGTCGTGTTTCATTTCCGGTCTCTCCTACAGACGGAGCCTGACAGCTCCAGAGCAATCTATTGTAAAAACAACAGGTTCTGTACTCATTAGAGATGTGTGTTTGTACCCTGCCTCTGTTTCACTGGCTTATGCTTTTGACCGCACACACAGGCGCACCAGGTTGGTATCAGCGATGTTTGGGATTGTCAAGTGGAACAAAAATGGCAAGAATGTACATGAATATAGTGCCAGAGTAATACTAACAAACCAATGAGTAATAAATACTCATAGAGTATTAGAAACAGACGTTTTATCTGTTGCCTAAGCTAATAGCTATGAACAGAGAGTCCTTTGTTGAAAGAGGCAGGCTTTAAGCATGTGCCTGGTGTTTCTGCATGCCCAAGGCAGATAACACAGTAATGATAGCGCAATGCTAACAGTACCAGGCATTAAAACAAAACTAGCTAGGGAGAGCGCATGTGAGGAGAGGGAGAGCGAGCCTGACGTTTGGTCGCTGTCCGATGAAAACTGTGTGTGTCCACTTAGTAACTGTGACTTTTTACTATAGATGGAATTCGCCCGCTCTCCTCTGTCCACTGATAGCATTTGAGATCTGATCGACCAATGAAAAGAGGTTTCATGGTTTTGTCAGTTTAACTAGTATTTATGTTCATAATTCTTAACATTTGTATTCTTGACGGTTGTTAATTTTAAGAACTTAACATTGATAGCTAGATAGCTAGCTAATTAACGTCACTGTTAATTGTGAATATAAAGGGAGATTAGTTTGTATCTTATTGACACTGACAGATTTGCCTCGCTGATAATACTCGTAAGTCCATTTAAGACATTAAACTGTTCACTGACAGCTGTGTGACGATGGGTTTCTATTTGTAGGGCTAAGGGTGTCTCATTGCGTTGTTTTAGTTTGATTTTTTAAATTTCTGCAAAAATGTGTGGTTTTTTCATACTCCCGACATAATGGATTTTCGGAGATACCTGTTTTTCATTGGACAGCGATGGTATTATAAACTTTTTGCTTTGCTGATTGGTGAGTCAGGGGTTATGCTGGGGCTGGAGAACCTCAAGGTTGTGGGTTCAGCTGTCAGCATTGTTCCGCAGATGTGGAGTTCCCTTGATTTACACACTGGCCTGTGTGATTAGTCCTCAGGGTTTTGTGTTTAGTTCCCAGCATTGTTCCACAGATGTGGAGTTCCCGTAATTTACAACTGGCTTTTTTACACACTGGTGTGTTTCCCATGATTCCAACCGACTTTTCAGAATTGCGCTTTCAATAAATCACTTTTTCTAGCTGCCCTTAGATTGTGCTCTGTGATGGAACGACACTCTGTCCAGGGTCCTCTCCTGCGGATTCATACCCTAGTGCTGCCCTGCAGTCACAGGAAATAGATTTATTACATTTTCACTCAGTGGATATTGTTATTCAGAGCAAGGTGCCTCGCCTCAGCACTAAAAATGTAATAAGTCAATGGTGTCAATAATTGTAATTAGTATTTACATTAAATTATTTATCATGGTGTAATTAGGGTTGGGGTTGAAGTGTAATAACAATTAACACTACATCTTAACATTAGCTGCAGTGGAATGGTCTAGTTTAGCTAAGCCACAGACGTCAGGGGTTTGTTCAGGCTGGAGCTGTATGATGTGGAGGGATGTTACTGAAGGTTAGATGTGCAGCACTGTGAACATTCTTCTTCTTGCTGTGCCCCCGGGTAAGTGGGGCCTTCCATTTTCCTGCCACCAGGAGCCAGTGAAGAGCAGGGGCATGCCGTGAATGCATTATGAAGGAGCAGTGAATGTTCTATGAATGCATCATGAAAGTGCGGTGAATGCATTATGAAGGGGCACTGAAAACACCATAAATGCATTATGAAAGGGCACTGAATGCATTATGAAGGAGCAGTGAATGCTCTATGAATGCGTTATGAAGGTGCCCTGAATGTTCTATGAATGCATTATGAAGGTGCAGTGAATGCTCTATGAATGCATTATGAAGGAGTCCTGAATGCTCTATGAATGCATTATGAAGGAGTCCTGAATGCTCTATGAATGCATTATGAAGGTGCACTGAATTTTCTATGAATGCATTATGAAGTCGCAGTTAATGTAAGTGTTACCAAACATTTTTAGCCAGTCAGGAAGACACTCCCTCGAGTGTTTGATACAGGGACTCTCTTAAAAGAGATGGGAAAGTCTGGATGAGGAGATTATTGGTGTGAGAAGTCATCCATCGAAACTCCAAGTGGAGAAAACAGAGCCTGAGGAGAAAGCGGTGGAGACCATTGCGACAGGCCTGTTTTATTTTTTCTTTGGTTGCCCGAGGAGCTGCCTGCTTGTATTATTCATTTCTTTCAAAGTGCACTTTACATCACACAATTACTTCTTAGCCCTTGTGCGGACTCTGTAATGATTTTGATAATCACACTGCAAATGAGAGACTGAAATGTGCCTCTGCCTGTGAAAATGGTTCCGCGCAGAAGGAATTCTGAGGAGGTCAGGCGCACGTCAACAAAGGAGATGGCGCCCGTACAGCAGATTCTAATGCATGAAATTACACTTCCCAGTTTAATTGATTCCATTCAAGTCATCTTTTTTTTTGCAAATGAGACAATAAGTAAAAAATAACCATTGTCACCCCAGTCAATTTTATTAAAGAACACGTTTTTTTTTTTTTTTTTTTTAATATTTAATGTTTGCTTTCATGTTTAAAGACTGAACACATAATATTCACCTTTCAGTGCATACTGTTCAGTTTTTCTTTGGTAACTGTGAAAGCATGGCATTAATCTGACTCTAAGTACATTTTTAAGTTTTTTTTTTTCCCCTTGTGCCTTTAGCATCAAGTTTTTACAACACACAATGGGTGATTCAGTAACATGGAAATTATAATGACGCGATACAGTGGTGGTCTTTAAATGGGGTTTTCAGTGGAAGCTGGGCAGGCGTGGTTCTCTTTGTGAGCGTGACAGCGCATTGCACCCGACAAGCTGGGTTTGTGGTCAGAAAAAGGTTGTCCTTGGTGAGGGAAGTGAAATTGAATTCACAGTTTTCGTTTTAATGAACTGTATAATTTGAACTCCAGGTTCTTCTGCCTGGCCAGAGACATGCAGCTTTGGTGAGAGGCTGTCTGTAAATTACAGGTCTGTGTCTGTCTGTCTGTGTGTTTGTGTGTATCTGTGTGTGTCTGTCTGTGTGTGTGTGTGTGTGTGTGTGTATCTGTGTGTGCCTGTCTGTATGTGTGTGTGTGTGTGTGTCTGTCTGTCTGTTTGTCTGTCTGTCTGTCTGTCTGTCTGTCTGTCTGTGTGTGTGTGTCTGTCTGTCTGTCTGTGTGTGTCTGTCTGTCTGTCTGTCTGTCTGTGTGGCTGTCTGTATCTGTGTGTCTGTGTGTGTCTGTCTGTCTGTGTGTATGTGTCTGTCTGTCTGTCTCTGTATGTCTGTCTGTCTATCTGTGTGTTTGTGTATATCTGTCTGTGTGTCTGTCTGTCTGTCTCTGTGTGTCTGTGTGTGTCTGTCTGTGTGTCTGTCTGTCTGTCTCTGTGTGTCTGTGTGTGTCTGTCTGTGTGTGTGTGTGTGTATCTGTGTGTGCCTGTCTGTGTGTGTGTGTGTGTCTGTCTGTCTGTTTGTCTGTCTGTCTCTGTCTATCTGTGTGTTTGTGTATATCTGTCTGTGTGTCTGTCTGTCTGTCTCTGTGTGTGTCTGTCTGTGTGGTTGTGTCTGTCTGTCTGTCTGTCTGTCTGTCTCTGTGTGTCTGTGTGTGTGTGTGTCTGTCTGTCTGTCTGTCTGTGTCTGTCTGTGTGTCTGTCTGTCTGTGTGTCTGTCTGTCTGTCTGTGTGTCTGTGTGTATCTGTGTGTATGTGTGTGTCTGTCTGTCTCTGTATGTCTGTCTGTCTGTCTGTGTGTCTGTCTGTCTGTGCGTATGTCTGTGTGTGTGTACCTGCTCATGTGATGGACTGGCATCCTTTCAGGACTGGCTCCAGCAGTGTACCCTGTAGTAGGCTGTACTCTCACCCTGACCCTCCGTTGTAGAGAAGGATAGACAGACAGACGGATGGATGGATGGATGGATGGAATACTTTCATCCAGTTGAATAGTCGTCTTTATCGCTTTGTTGGCATCACTCTCTCATCTTGCTTTTCACTCCTACCGCAAAGAATGAAAGCAAAGCCGACGTGCACCATCCCGTCTCTGCACGTCCAGCAGGCCTCCAACGCGCAGCTCTCTCATTGGACAGGGATGCACGAACAGCAGCTCTCTCATTGGACAGGGATGCACGAACAGCAGCTCTCTCATTGGACGGGGATTAATGGCCCCTCTGAGACGCCCGTTTCACCCTGACCGCACTTGACAGTCGGCGCCCTGACGCTCAGTGATGCAGGGCCCTCGTGTCCAGCGGGTTCCAATTCGTAAGACGTTGGTGTGAAGGGCCGGGGATGGACCACAGACGACAGTCCCTCGGTGACCCCCCCCTAGAACATTGTTCTTGATGTGTCCCTGCTAACATCGGGAGTTGCTAAGATGCTAAGATCTAAACCACCTGCCAGAAACCTCCAAAGATCAGTTCATACCTGCTGCTGTCTGCCAGAAACGCCAAGCTGTACTATACTGATGAGAGCGTGCTTACTTTTACATTACTCTGCTTTTTGCAGTACGGATCTCACTGCAATTGTTATCACATGCAGTATTTTTCAGATACATGCATGAAATTTTCTTAATGTATTTTATGCACATATTTCAGGTAGCTGCATTTTAACTACAGTGCTGAACAAGTAGAACGTTGCCCTAACAACGCAAAGGTTGAGGGTTGGAATCCCGGAGTGCACACATAAAAACTGTTACCCTTTCCTATGCAAGTTGCTTTGGAAGTTTCTGGGAACTTAATAAATGCAATACTGATAGTTCAATATCCTCAAACTCACCACTGACTGATATAACACTGAGATACTAAACAAGTTACAGTTTATCAGTTAGTTATATTTTATGACAGCTATTTAATTCATGTGTAGGACCCTGGAACTTTGAAGTCTAACATTACTGATGTTCTCTGCTTGATTTCATAGACGACAACAACGGTAAAAGTTGTTCTTTTCTGTTATAAGAGAACAATGATCTGTGGTGTTACAGGGAATGTGCTTTTTGACATTATAATCACCTGTCTTTTGTGTCTTTTACCTCCCAATCCAAGCATTTTTTTCTGCATTCTAATATTACGGTTTCTGACCCAAGAAATGAGTTTGATAAGTCAGATGTGCGGAGGTTCTCTTGAGAACTGTTGCTTGTCACAAATAGTGAGGGTTACCACGCGGTAAGGTTAATGCCTAGAGGGCATTATTATACTGAAAGACATCACCGATAATGCTGTGTGTTTTATTTAAAACATCAATACCATGATATATTAGGAGACATGCAATGATGCAATGATCCGCAATCATTCATCGACTGTAAGATGGAAAACTCAATGTAAATTAGTCCACCTAGAAGTTTTAGAAAAATCTAAAACTTCTGATTTGACTGATACTCTATAAAGTATAAATTTTCCTTTAGAAATGGGTTATTATCAAAATATGCATCAAAAAACCCACTAACTAAATAAGGACAACATTTCAGGCACAAAGGACAAATAAATCCCAAAACCGTGGATGTTTCTATTTGAAGTTAAAAGATTTTCGATTGCATTAGTAAGGGCAATATTTTATTTTTATTTCAGGGTTTTGGGGAAAAAGCTATCACGGTTTGATATGGTAATAAACGACGGTACATTGGCTGTGCAGTTTAATCCTGGATAAATACCAAAAAAACACTCATAGATTGGCGGAAGGAAAAAAAGTCAATCATTTCAATGTTGATTTGAAGAAATTCTCATAAAATGTAAAATAAACTGTGGATATTAAAAGGAATAATTTTTTATGAAACATTTTTGAGCCATGAGTCTGTATATCTAGGTTCGCATATCTTACACCCAAGTAATTCGCACAAAGTGTAGCTGATACAAATTAGAGGTGCAAAATTATAAGTGGGAGGAAAAAACAAACACTGAAGACCAAGACTGCTTCAGGTTTTATCTGGATTTTTAAGCATCGCAGGTAGGTACTAAGATCAGTGGCCATTTGTCTTTCAGAAACTTGCCGGGCTTGTTAGTATTTTCCATCCATCTTCCACTTGTCCAATGGCAGGCCACGGAGATCCTGGTGCGTTTCCCAGAATGCACAGAGCCCGAGACGAGGGACACCCTGGACAGGACGCCACTGCACACGCGGGCACTTGCTGTCGCACACACAATCACACACTTACAGATATTCGAGAGACGGCGGTCCACCTGACTGCGTATTTTTAGCCGGTGGGAGGTAACCCGTGCGTACATGGAGAGTTGGGTGTGAGGTAGCTGTACCACCCTGAAGCTCTCAGTTTATTGGAGCAGGAGTAATGGAGTAATGTAGAGCGAGGGAGAGTACATCTTAACCCAGCAATCGCTGCATTATTGTGATCTTGGATACTATTGTACACTTGTTTGTGGTTTTCTGTACATCGCGGAAAAGCGTAGTTTTGTTTCGCATCTCAGGCATGAAGCCACTGCTGAATTCTCTTGACTCTCCGAGATGTCCCACGCGTGGCCTTGTTTTATTTAGTCTTGTGCTTTTGAGACCGACTCCTGGCTTGCAGTTCCTGGACTTTGGGGTCCCGCTCCCCCCCTGATAAAATTTCACCAGCCAACAAACCCGTCGGCCCACCAAGGAAAACGCCCAGTAGGCCAGATGGCCAGTCCGGTCCTGGATAACTGATTCAAGGAAATTGCTGAGTGTTACGTGATAAATGGTTTTATGAAGAACATA
Source organism: Mormyrus proboscirostris (assembly GCA_026779585.1). Taxonomy (NCBI): domain Eukaryota; kingdom Metazoa; phylum Chordata; class Actinopteri; order Osteoglossiformes; family Mormyridae; genus Mormyrus; species Mormyrus proboscirostris. The sequence goes on along the minus strand of JAODKF010000053.1, from coordinate 6,269,802 downwards.
CAAAATAGAAAGTTCTAGTGGAATGTCAGCGATCCCAGGAGACGTCTGTAAGCGAGACGTCCCCGTTTTTCCTGTATTCGAGAGATGAGCTGCGATTCAGACTTACGGCACACAAGTCCGCACTGCTTACTCACCGTTTTCTCTCTGTCCATCACTGCAAAGTCACATACTTTAAGTTATTTAGCAAACGCTTTTTTTTTTTTTTTATCTAAAGCCAGCGTACGTTGGAGAAAGGATCAGCCAGACCTTGGAGCAATTGGGGGTTAAGTTCCTTGATGAAGGACCCAACAGTGACATCACTCTGCCAACCACGGGATTTGAACCACCGACCATCCGACCGCCGACCCAGAATCCTAACCTGCTGATTAACACACTTCATCTTAAAGGGATGGTATTAAGCATACTGTGTATCTAATACCTGAATGCTTCGCCGTAGGGTATCAAATAGGAACCCACTGTACTGCACTTATTGTCTGGAGAATACCCAGGACCTGGTGATGCTTAATCCTGAAGACCCTCGGTAGAAAGGAGATTAGAAAGGAGATTTGGAGGCCTGTAGAGGTTCGCTGACCGAGCTATCCTGAGATTGTGTTACAAATTAGCCTTTTAGGCAGAATGAACAGAAGTTTCCGATGACCTTTGCACATTGACACCGCCGTCGGCGTGACCGCATGTTCTGTGGGCCTGGGTTTAGCGGCCCGTTCCTGGCCGTGCCCCTGCTCCTGCGACGTCTGCAGCAGAGATGGTATTACTGACAGCGCGGTATTGCGACAAAACCCGCTGACGGAGTCAGCGCCAGCAAAGCTGAATGCGCATATGCGCCGCGGCTCACGTTTAAATATCGTAGGAATTGCCGGGGTTGCAGTCGCTTTCTCGGAGAGGTGGGTCCTTTGAATGCGTCCATTCGGAATGTGCACAAAAACGTATAGACGAATTAAATTGGAAATGTCAGCAGTCTCAAACGGCAATATCTGCAAAACAAACGCCTGTGCTTTGCTGCCCAGTTTGCTGTTTGTCTTTCTACTTTCCCCTCTTGGCAGCTGGTCAGGGTGAATTTTAAAGCACAGAGATTTAAACGAGCCTCTTCCCTTCCCCTTTCTGTGCTACGTTTCGAGCCCCGAGTCATCAGTGAGGGCCGTTCCGTTTTTCCGTCAGGCATTGACACAGATGCCTAATAAATGTGAAAGAAGCACAAGTATTATACCTGTTTCTGGCAGGTAGTGGGAATCATTTTGTACTGGGCAGGAAACCCTTTGCTCTCTGAATAGCCTGAATTCTTCATGCCATGGACTCAGAAAGATGCTGGAAACATTCCTCAGAGATTCTGGTCTGCGTTGACAGGATAGCGTCATGTCATTTCTGTAGACGCGTCGGCAGCACTTTCACACTGCGATTCTCCCGTTCCACCACATCCTTAAGGTGCTCTGTTGGATTCAGATCCGGTGGCTGGGGAGCAGAGGTAGAAAGTTCAGCTCCGTAAAGTACAAATCCAGACCGGGGTTTCGTTTCAACGAACCAGTTGCAGACTCTGTGAATGTGACTCTTTTCACTCAACTGATTGGTTGATACCTTTATTGAAACCTTGGAGGTCACTGAATAACATTGAACTCCATGTTCATGGGCAGGGGGTCATTAGTGATTTTGGGCCCCAAAAAACACATCACATTGGGCCCCCAACCAAAACTAATTATGTTATGGTCCAAAGTTTTTAGGGCCTTTGGAATTGTCCTCCCCTTTTACAGCTCCCCTGTCCATGGGATCAGGTTGAGATTACTTGTGATTTATGATAATTATCCAGAACAAAGTAGCCTGCAGAAGATGAGTAAACTGGAACCATTACGGGGCGCCCCTGATCAGCAGCGATATCAGACAGGCTGTGGCATTTTAATGATGACTGATTGGTATTGGGCTGTTCCGCGTGCGCCAACACAACATTACCCACTTCATTACACCAACACAACCAGCCTGAGCAGTCTGTGGGTCCATGGATTCGTGCTGTTTAAGCCAAATTCTGACCAGACCATCTGCACGTGACAGCAGAAATTGAGATTCATCAGACCGTTCGCCATTTTCCCGATCTTCAGCTGTCCGGTTTCATTGAGACCGTGCCTACCGTAGACCCGGCTTCCCGTTCTTAGCTGACTGGAGTGGAACCCGATCTGCTCTTCTGCTGCTGTCGCCCATCCACCTCAAGTTTCGCCAAGTTGAACTGTATGGAATGATTATTTCAGTTACGGTGGCCGTCCTGAAAGCTCGAACCAGTCTGGCCATTCTCCACTGACCATTCTCATCAACAAGCCATTTCCACCCACAGAACTTCTGCTCACTGGATGTTGTTTTTTTTTTTTGTTTTGTTTTTTTTTTGCACCATTCTGTGTAGACTCTGGAGAGTATTAAGCATGAAAATCCCATGGGATCAGCAGATTCTGAAATACTCCAGCCTCTCTGTCCAGCACTAATAACTATCCCATGATTAAAGTCACTTACAGTAGATCACATTTTCCCCTCATTCTGATGTTCCAGCCATTTACTGAAGCTGTTGACCCCTGTATGCTTGGTTCCTTACATTGAGCTGCATCCAAACAGTCGGCCGATTACGAGTACAGGTGATATATATTTGTTTGTGTCAGAGTGATGTACCGCTTAAAGATCATACGATTTAATGAAACGAACATGTTTGTTTAATTCAAACCATACTAACAACTCACCTTAAGAGGATGTTCAGTGTTTAGAATCACCGTCTGATTTTTAATTCAAATTTGTCTGTAAACAATTGCTGTCACCGGAAAATGAAAGTGGTCTCTCTCTTTTTTTTTTTTTTGAGTTCTCCTCTCAGGTGACGCGTAACCCGTTGATACTGCTCTGTGGTGCCTCGTTTGTTTTGCTCATTTCATTCGCTGTGGCTGTTCACTCTCACATTCCTGTCAGCCGTGTCTTTTTTTTCCCCTCGCCCTCCTGGCAGGAAGAGCGCACTTGGAGCCACAGTTAAGGATCTCCGTCCAAATCTGTGGCCGGCGTTGCAGGCCATGATCTCAGGGAAGATTTTGTTAACACATGAGCCTGGCACTTAATCTGATTCACTTCAGTCGTACAAATGCGTTAAATTAGGGACTGTCTACTTTTACTGTGTGATATACAGTAATGTTAAAGATAGCAGAATAAAAGGAAATGTTTACTGTCAATATAATGTTTATTTGTCATGAATATCTCATCACTTACACAAATAATTTGCATGCTGCATATTGTTCTCTGTTGAAGACAGAGTATTCATCTCTGTTTCTGTTCCTCGTCCGTATCTTGTGTCCGACACTCACGGTGGCATGGAAACAGGCGTGTTTTAGCCCTGTTTTGTGTCGTCCTAAGGTTCGAAATCCCTCGAGACATCGATCTATCGGAGACGAGGGGGTCTTCAGTCATTTAAATAGACAATCTGTGTGATCTTGCTGTCACTGTGAGAAGGTCATCTGCCCCCCCACCCCCCCCGCCCCCCCTTTGTTTGACGAGCCTTTGTGTGCCGGTAAATTGTCTCGAAGGGAAGTATTTGAAGCGCCCGCCCTGTCTGCGGACGGCCCGTCACTCGGCCTGGTTGGCAGGATGCCCTGTGCCCCCCCACCCCGGCCTGTCTCTGCCCTCGAGTCTGACCTCCGTGCTGTGCTCTGAAAAGCTTGCGGCGGCCCCCATGCCATTCAGTGCCAAGCCACTGTTGGCTTAGAACGTTCACGCTGTCACAGTGGTTATAGAACTCCTCATTCTCCTACTGCTACTCGTGTTTAATCGTCACTCATGCAGCTCCGGAAAAAATTAGGAGACCACAACACAATTTTTTGTTCCCCTCGTTTCTAAATGTGTGGGTCTGCATCTATGAATAATGTGTATTTTATTGCAAACTGCAGCCTGGTTCTTCCCTGTTTCTCCTTAATGAAGCTTCTTTCTTGCTTTATGGGACTTCAGTCCAGTCTAGGAGCCTGACATGAACTGTCCTAGCAGTGCACCTCATACCTGCACTCTCCCATTCCTTCTGAAGGTCACTTGAGGTCACCCTCTGATTTATGAGGCACCGCCGGGTACTTTGACGGTCGTCTCTGGCATTAGAAAGTCGCTTCTGTCCTCTACCTGGCTGGTTTCTGGTCGCTCCCAGTGTCTCCTGCTTCACCTTGTTCTTGTTTCCTGCTGTCTTAGAAACTTTGAACCTGGAAGCAGCCTGCTGCTCAGCGTAGCCTTCTGCCAGCAGAACCAGATTAAACCAGGATATACAATTGCCGATTTGTTTAAAAATATTGAATGATCTTTGAATCTTTTCCAGGGCTGTATTTTTACACACATATCGTATTCCTGTTTAATCCCAGTCTATTTCCTCCATACATTTTCCTCTTTCATCTGTTTCTTCACTGATCAATCCTTTCCCTCTTTCATCCTCTCTGTTCACCATCCCCGTCTTCTCTCCCTCACCAAACAAATGACACGCTGGGGGGTTTTTTGCAACGTGTCCCATGCGCTGCGTGTTGCATTTTTCGGGACCTCCTCCCCACTGAATTCCCACTTTATGCCGGGATTTTTTGTGAAACGTGCAGGCGATGAAACGTACGCGCTCTTCGAGACGTGAAAGGTCCATGGCGCCAGGGATATATCCCAAACTCCAGACATTATACCATGGAACACGTGTGATTAATGTCTCCAAGTCAGAGATCATTTCAGAGACAGAATCTGAAAAGTGTCTGGAGGCTATAGTACACGTAATACGGCAGCGCTGTTTGCTAATTGGTTTAATTTTTTTTCCAGGGTGGTGCAAAAAAAAAAAAAAAAACCAAGAAGATATTTGCTCAAGTAGGAAAGCGAGGCCTCGTATGAGTATTTATTTGGACATTATGTTGAATGTCATTTATTTTGTTTTGCGCTGTGGGAGGAGAAATGTCAAAAGTGACTTAAATTGAATTAAATCTCCCATTTGCAGGCATTTCCTGCTCGAGAAATCCTGTCTCTGCAATAAAACCTCCACTGCAGCCCATACACGGCATTTATAGTCTTCTCAGGCCGAGCGCAAAATAATTCTTACCCCATTAGAAACAAAAACGTGGCATTGGAGAAGATTGTAAACTGGCGAAATATAGTGCAGACTGTCCTC
>JAODKF010000053.1:6219312-6254223 GCA_026779585.1 Mormyrus proboscirostris | reverse complement strand
GATGGGGGGGGGGGGGGGTATAGGGGACTTGCTCCCTTTTCTAATAAGCACCTCTACCTCACGCTCTCTCTTTCCTTTCTAATCCTATTGCCCCTTCCTCCTAATCCCCCACCCAGCCCCTACTGTAAATCTCCTCATCCCGGCTCAAGTCTTATTTTCTATATAAATTATTTTGAGAAATACACTCCAGGAAACTTTAAATTCATTTCCACGTGTCTGACACAGAAGCAGCTCCGCTGTTATATAGGATGTTATTGTATGCTTTGGGTATAGCACCTTTCACAGATTACTCAGCGTCCAACACTATAATAGTGTAATTACATTTTGACAGTGCTCCTCAGTGTGAAAAGTGTGCTTGCTGTGAAGATGAGCCGGGTCCATAGATAACCGGAGAAATGTCTACTTGCGAAGCTTCCGTGTCGCCGATGTGTAGATTTCAAACACTGGAACACCATGATTGTGATATGCCACAATGGTCCCCCGCCTCTATTGTTTAACACTGATGGGGAGTTAATTTTGCATGGTGATACATGGTCGAACATCCTTTAAATGACTGCACACTGAATCAGTGTTGGATCTTTAACATGTCCATGTACAAAATGTAAGAATAGGAATGATTTGCAGAGTCGGGTAATTCAGGTCCAGAGAATAAAAGTCCAGACTGGGATTTTGTTTCAACCAATCAGTTGAGTTCGCTGTGACTGTGAATCTCTATGCTCCACTGGTTGGTTGAAACACAATCCCGGTCTGGACTTTTACTCACTGGACCTGAACTACCCAACTCTGATGATTTGTTTAGAAGATGCATGTGTCCAAGGTGACTTCCATACTGGACTTTTATCTTTCCCACTATAGGGTGGGATATATTACTGAAAATCTAGGTTAACAGTCATAATCAAGGACACTGCGGCAGGGACCACGCTAGAGCCATCAATTCCACTGTGTTGCCATGTTCTTAACTTTAAGGGAATCCAAAAAAACAGAAGGCTGATTAATTGTTCAGTTAAAACGATATCGCCGGAGCTCTAATTTGCGGGTCTCCTTTTTGTTGGAGGTACGACGGTTAAAATAACCACGGGCATGTGTGACTTTCATCCGAGAGTGTCAGTTGACAAGGCCACTGAGGCGCCACGAGCGACCTAGAGGACAGACCTGAAGGTCCTAAAGGGGGAATAAGAAAAACAGAGAGATGCAAACCAGGCCCATCAGACCTGGGACAAAATGACTTCGACTGGGCTCTCATGATGCATGACCCCTCCCACCTGGTTCTTCTCCTGGGCCCTGGAAGAGCTGGTGAACCTGACACAAAGACACAAAAACAAAGGACACGGGTAAGACCAAGTTTGGCACTGGCGGTAATGATCCGCATGGCAGCGATGCATTTGTCCTTTGTCTAACTCCATTGTTTAACCATGACGTGTTGCTGTAAACTACTCCGGCCGTGCCGAAGAGAGACCGTAATCACCTGCCAGATGGTTATTTGTGTGCACCCACCCATTCTCTCCTATCATTTATCGGAAAAAGTGAACGATTTAGACTCCGTGGAGCAGATCTCAAACCCGAGAATCGACGATTTGCTGTCAGCCTGACCATCAAGGGTCTATTACCGGAGCTCATGCGCTGCCGAGATGGCAAAAAGACAGTGGGGGTACGAAGGCGCCCCTCCTATCTGGCTAAATAAGATAATCAAAAAGGCTTTGTGCACCAGTCACAGAACCTTGATAAGATAAATGAAGTTATATATTTATAATCTCGCAGGAAAGCAAGGATTCAAGGTTAGTGATGCGTCTCTTTTTCTGATGAGAAATTTTCTCAAAGTGTACATTCCGCCTGCAACCTTGATAAATGACGTGGAGCGAATCTCAGGGCGTTTTTCCTATTTATTTATTTATTTATTTATTTATTTAACGTTTCATAATTTATCGAATGTGTCAGACTTCCACCTTTAAATGGCGGGCGTGTCGGAGCAGCATCGCACGCAGATGCCTCCTGTCATCTTGACGGGTTTATATCTGAATGCGGCTCGCGTCAGACCCGATCCGCGCGTCGGCACGGACATGCCCCCAATACATATTGTGTATGTTGTTCAAAGCGAGAGGGATGTTCTTTAGGCTCCATGGAAGCGTAGTTCGCCTCTCTCTGCACCTAAGCTGGTGAAAGGATGATGAGTCAGTAATGATGCTTGTAGTAATTGTGTTTAAATTCGCAGTAGGCCGGCAAAGTGAGAAAGGCACTTTCATTTATCACCACAAATGAACACTAATAATCCTACAGTATCTACATAAAATGTTGAATATAAAAAATAAATATTACCTTATTATAAATGTAGCCTTATGGTTTCAGAAAATAAATTCTGTATCTGTATTTGTAAATTTGTTGTGCTTTAATGTCTTAGCCGTAGTGCATAATGTTACAAATTGCCGATTTGTCAGGAATAGTTCATGGTGGCTCAGTGGGTAGTGATGGGATAGTTCTGGGGTTTGGGGTTTGAATCTCCGCTCTGTGTATGTCGAGCTGACATGTTCTCCTCTTGTCACGCTAGACCCCGCCCAGACTGTCCACTGCGTCCCATCCAGGGCGTCCCCTGTCCTGTGTACCGCGATGGATTGGCGTCCCATCCAGGGCGTCCCCTGTGCTGTGTCCTATGCTGCCTGGAAAATATTCAAGGCCACCAGTGTGACTCTGAAGAGGATAAGTTTTTGAAAGATGGATTTTTACTTAAAAGAGGAAAGACAAAGGGAATAATTTGAATATGATTCGGTTTGTGAGCTCAGTTATTTACTCAAAGATCAAACATAAAAGAAACCAGAATTGGTAGTTTGGTTTTACTGAAGAACTTCCAAATGCAGATGAGCATGAGTGAAAGAATTTGCGGATGTCTCCATAATTATTCCATGACAATCTGTCTAACAATGCCTTCCGCTGCCCAAACAATATTCCGTTTCGGTTTTTTTTTTATTTGAGGTGAGAAAAAAATATTTCTCCATATTTCTCTGTCCATGTTTGGACCCTCGGTGGACCATTGCTATGGTAGAAACCAGATTCACATGTGTTCTGGAGACACAGAAATTCTAATTAAGCTGTCTGCATGTGCTGATATCGCTCCAGGACTAAGTATTCCACGTCTTATTCAGAATTCTTCTACAATACCTCTTTATTTGGAAGAAGATATTCAACAGACGGCATTTTACGTGATTAGAATTATTACAGGAATATGTCTGTATTTATGTCTGTCCTCGTTGCATGACAGCTGATTGCGGCACTTAATATTGCAGACCACGAAAGTGTTTTGCATCATCTTAAAAATGGGTTCGGCTCGAGCGGCACAGAGCCAAAGCGGTTTCGACAAACAAAAGCAAATTTGTGTCCTACATGGCAGGCCAACCCACTCCGAGCAGCGTGTGTCTGTGAAGGAGAACCCGGACCTTCTGAAGCTGGAGCCGTGGAGACAACAGACTGAAAGGGGGCAGCAGGTTCTGGGCGGGATGTTGCGGTCACACCACAGGTTACCAGAATAGAACCAGGCTTGGTGCTGTGGTTCCGATCTGGCACTGTCTGTGACTTTAACAGTACGGTGGGACGGAGAGATATATACAGAAGGACAAATATACGGTACTGTGCAGGGGAGTCGCTAGGCATTTCGGGCCCCGTGAAAGCATGTCATATTGGGCCCCCAATCCAATTAAGTTTCAAATTTTTTTTAACAGAGGTTTCGAAACGGCTAAGCTGACACACTTTGTTTCACACCAAGACGAAGATCGTTTAAACATCATTTTCCTTGGCTGCTTTAGAATACAGTGCCTAAATATGTATAGTACAATACGCTGGCCCAGCCGATGCAGGAGCACAAGGTTAGAGGATGAAAGTATGTAGAGGAGCCGCCTTCCAGTAAGTTGACCAGTAAGTTGACCAGGTCTTACTATAGGCTGTGACATCAGGGCTACAAATAAAAGGGAATTTGGCCAAGACTGGAAATCCTGAGATGGTTTACAGAGGAAACAAGTTGGTGATACCAAAGACATTAATCTGATGTCTGTAATAACACCGTCCCTGCATCCCGCCAAAGAAAGTAGCTTCCCCACCTGCCTGACCTGACATCAGCTGGACTTTTATACCTGCACTACACACAATTTTACTTTATAAACTGGGAGTTGGCTGTTTTGGATTTCCTCTGCTGGCCCCTGGAGGATGGGCTCCCCCTTTGAGTCTGGTTCCTCCCAAGGGTTCCTCCTTCTAGGGAGTTTTTCCTTGCCACTGTTGCCTCTGGTTTGCTCACTGGGGGTTTTGGGTGCGGATAATGTAAAGCGCTTTGAGGCAATGTAGTGTTGTGAAAATGTGCTATATAAATAAATTTGAATTTAGTTGAATTGAGTATCAACACCTGCTTGATTGTCATAATCCAAGCAGGCCTAAGTAGGGGCTCCTCATTTACAAACTTTGAACATTTTGTATTGCTGCTGTGGGTCTGTCGTTTCTGTGTTCTGTATAGCTACTGCGGGCGTGACGTTTCTGTGTTCTGTATAGCTACTGCGGGCGTGACGTTTCTGTGTTCTGTATAGGTACTGCGGGCGTGACGTTTCTGTGTTCTGTATAGCTACTGCGGGCGTGACGTTTCTGCGTTCAGTATAGCTACTGCGGGCGTGTCGTTTCTGCGTTCAGTATAGCTACTGCGGGCATGTCGTTTCTGCGTTCAGTATAGCTACTGCGGGCGTGACGTTTCTGCGTTCTGTATAGCTACTACGGGCGTGACTTTTCTGCATTCAGTATAGCTACAGCGGGCGCGACATTTCTGCGTTCAGTTTAGCTACTGCAGGTGTGACATTTCTGCGTTCAGTTTAGTTACTGCGGGCGTGACATTTCTGCGCCCTGTATAGCTGCTACGGGCGTAATGTTTCTGCATTCTGTATACTGTAGCTACTTCTGGTGTGATTTCGCTGTGTTCTGTATACTGGGTATGTAACAATTTCTCATCGTCAAACATTACACATCCTTTCTGGAGTACAACACACAGTGAGTACTTGAATTACCCTAATGAGTTGAGATGTACGGCTAATTAATCATGCCCCGTTTTTAGTATTCATCTAGTCCATTTTATGTACAAACTTAGCGCTGGCTGACCATCAGCCAGATCCGTGTTACCGCAGAATAAACACACAAATATTCTTGTGACAGGAAAATAAGGTGAGTTATACTGACAGACATTTGTTGTTTGTCAAGTTTATTGCCATCATGGCGCCAGCTTTGCGAATATATTTTCCTAATTTCCTTATGTTGTCAACAGCACATCTGCTAACCAGCTGGACGTCAAGGGTGCAATAGATTCTTCAGGATTACATTCTTGTTTTCTCAGGGAGGCACCCTTGCAAGAGACTTCCGACGTGAAGCCTTCATATCCTAAACATGGGCTTCGTGAAAAGGTTTAAAAAAAAAATAAAAAGTCCAAATATGAGATCACGGAGCAGGCTGCTGGCCATTGCAATCTGTCATCACCGCTGTCACTGGGAGTTCAAATTGTCTTTTCTTTATGTTGGTATCAGAGATCCTTCTACCACAAATCATCCAAACTCCTTAGGTGTTTGATTGTGCTGCAGGACCCCTGGGTGCTGAGCGTGACCCTGATATCAGGTTCAGTGCTGATGGGAAACGATGACAGTGTCGGAGCTGCAAATAGTATTTTGAATGCAGAAGACTTGGCCCCTATTTACACTCGGTTTTAAGACGCGTCTTCTGCGATCGACTCGCAAGCAGACAGCCGGGACACAGGGCCGTCTACACCTCCAAGATGTCCGACTGACCACCTGCGATCAGATTTCATTACTGCCCACATCGCTTCTGCAAGAAGGTCGGATGGCCCCTTGCACAGTTATCGTGACATCCTTGTCAGCGACATCAGGATGCGGCAGGACACATTAGCGTCTACGTTACAAAAGACACGTGGTCTAATTGCATCGCAGACCACCTAAGCTAGTGGTTGGAGTGATCAGATCACAGTGTGTCTTGGTAGTCGCGTAAACTCGCGTTTAGCACCGATCAAAGGTAGTCAGCTGGAAATCTCGCAAAGGTACAATAGACAAAGGCGTAAACGGCCATGTGCCTCAGCTGTCTACATGTGAGCTGATCGCTCAGGATGCGTTTTAAGACTAAGTGTAAACCGGGGCTTAGACAGTCCATTCTTTAGAAGACAATGTTTTAGAAAAGCAAATATTGCAAATGGAGCCAGGGGGTTTTCTCTCCCGCTCTCTTTCTCTCTCTCTTGGCCCAAGTCCACTTGGGGAAACTGTCAGAGACATATTAACCATCCAATATGTTGACAATGATCTGCTCTTTCTGCACCTCTTGAGGATGCAGCTTCAATGGACGCGTTCGTCAGACATGACATGAAAGACATTATGGGGTCACAAAATTGAGTACAATTAAACGTACATGAAACAGGGGTTATAATTACAGGTGCTGGAGGCCTGGGTGAAAGGGGAAGAAACCAGTTAATCTTCAGTGTAGCATCTTGGGGTTTCTTGTGATCCAAATTTCCCTTTCACACTAAATGCAAAGAAAGATTTTAAAGAAAGATTGCAGAGTTTTTGGTCATTGATAGATGCATGACCTCTAATGATGACAGGCTTCAGTGCCAATACTTAACATACATTATTTCATCTTCCGAAAGATCCTGATCGCATGCAGTTTGTTATTTTTTCAGCAGTAGCTAAAAGCAGTAATAAGAGGACACCTTTTGCCTGAACTGGATTCTGGCAACTATTGCCTGTATGTTTAGAATGAATTTAAAAATTAATTCACTGGATTTTAAAGTATTAAACAGCAGAGCATCAAAATTTCCTCAGATCTGCAAATGCTGCTCTGCTTGGAGAAGCAGAAGAACAATGCATGTTTATTTATGATTTCCATTATTCTGCTTGTGCATTTTAACTTTTTTCATAATCAGTGTTTTTTTTTTTTGTTTTGTTTCTCTCCATTGTCGCACGCACTCTGAGCTGTCAGGCAGCTTATGAAAACTGCAAAATAAATATAGTTCATTATTTATTAATCATCTTTCAAAGCTTTGTTAGTGACTCAGATGACAAAAATAGACATATTTGAATATCTAAAAATAGATATATTAATAACCATTTGCTAAATACTTAACATGAATTACATTCCAAGCCAATAAAAAAAAACATCTACCTAAAGTATTTTTTAAAGTTACCACAGCAAGTCTTTCGTTAACTGGGTGATTGAATTGAAGCCGGCACATATCAGACATTACGTCAGGGCTTGTTTAAGAACAGTGCGACCAGACTGATTTGCAAATAAAATCGAATTAAATATGTGGAACATTTTGTCACAAGCTCCTTATTTCAGTTTGTCACTTAGCTTTGGTGGCTTAACTGGCTAAACACTAAAGGCCGCCTGCAAAATACAAAGACACTGACTAAACAGTATGCTGAGCACTCAGACAGTTTCCTAAACCCCTGTTCACTGGGTGAAACACTGATACTGCCTCTTAAACTCAGATTCACTGGGTAAAACACTGAGACTGCCTCTTAAACCCAGATTCACTGGGTAAAACACTGAGACTGCCTCTTAAACCCAGATTCACTGGCTAAACGCTGAGACTGCCTCTTAAACCCCTGTTCACTGGGTAAAACACTGAGACTGCCTCTTAAACCCAGATTCACTGGCTAAACGCTGAGACTGCCTCTTAAACCCAGATTCACTGGCTAAACGCTGAGACTGCCTCTTAAACCCAGATTCACTGGCTAAACGCTGAGACTGCCTCTTAAACCCCTATTCACTGGCTAAACACGGAGGCTGCCTCTTAAACACCAAGACATTGACTAAACATTGTCTGCTAAACCCCAAGAGTGTCTGCTGAACACTAATACAGTCTGCTAAACACCAACACTGTCTGCAGAACACTAAAACCATCTGCTACACACTAGGACTATCTGTTAAACACTAAGACTGTCTGCTGAACACTAAGACTGCCTGTTGAACATTAAGGCTACTTGGTGAACACCAAGAGGGTCTGCTGAACATTAATACTGTCTGCTTAAGACTTAGGCTGCTTGCCGCCACTCATTTTGGCCGTCCCCACTGAGGGGGCAGGTGCTTGTGTTTTTGTTGTCTGCTCAAATTTCATCTATAGCAAAGCAAACAATTTGCAAACCAGGTAGTGTGCTTGCTAAAGAATTAGATTTATGGTCTAAGGTTTGTACGTACAAATTCCATAAGGGAGAGTGCCTGAACACCACTTAGCCAAATTGCCTCAGAAAATATCCAGCTGTATAAATAGGAAAACCTGTGAATTCTCCTCTGGGTAAGTCTCTACTAAGCAAAAATAATAAGCTACGAACATGCTCTATGTTCCTCTGGCGATAATCCTATATAAATGGACATCTGACAGACATATGGAGAGATAGAGATAAACTCACTACAAATGAATCGACGAAAAAACAAGCAACTAAACAGCAATCAATACTTTAGAGTTAGTAAAGTAAGACGTTTCACAGGCTATGAAAAATATAATAAAATAAAATTTAATTCAACCCAGCATTGCTGTTGTTTCCGGGAAACAAAAAGCAAACAATTAAGGAGAAAATTAAGGAAAAGGCCAAAACTATAATTGGATACAATAGGTAAAAAGTTTTTCTTTTTTAGTCTTTTTTAGGATTACAAGGTATGAAATGTAAAGGTTACTGGGCTCCAGGACAAAGTGGGAGGACGATAGAGTATTAAATGGATTAATTTAATGCATGTTTTTGTTGAAAAGAACACAAGATTTTTTCTATCTGTATATATGAATATAATGAATGTAATGGATACACGTCCTACTCGTTAGTGTGTTATGTTACCTTTATTCTCTCCAACAAAGCGCCATTCTTGTTAATTAGTAACATTTTGATGAATCGCCAACAAGGAAAGGCAGACCTTGCCTAATATATATAACCAATATGGCTGATCTGCTAAAAATGTCTACAATTTCTACACAAACACTGACACTATACGTATAGTGAGCTACAGATGAAGGAAGTATGTTTGTCTGGATGCTGAACTGCCCACAGGAAAGAGTGAAGGAGTTACATATTCAGAGGGATTGACTCCAACTGGGCCGGAACCAGTAGAATGCCACTGAGCTTTTATTGGGACTATGAATCTTCCTAATCTACAAAAAAATGGCAGAGATTCTGACATGGATCACAGAGATTTAACAAACTGGCAGCATTTGAACATGACATAAAAATTAGCTTGTGTAACAGACATCGAACCTGCAGCCAAAGAATTATAAAAAAAAAAAGACCTGGAGGAAATCGCAGAACTGGGAGACACCTGGCAGATGAAATTCAGTAAAGGATAAATGCAGAATTCATCTGAGGAGTAGGAACCTACACCACAGCTTCTGTGCATGTGGGACACGGTGATAATAGACACCCCCTTTTGAGAAATATTTTGGCATTTACATAAACTTGTCCGTGTCTGATGCTATCGTGCAGCGGAGATAAGGAGTCCGAACGTAAACAAGATAGCTGGACGTATCTGTAAGCGGATGCAATTTGAATCCCAAGCAGCCCCGCTGAGGTGCTACGCCGCTTTGCCAAGATGTCACCTAAAGCTCAGCGTAGAACTTTTGTCGCGGGCACTTCAGAAGGGAGGTTTCCGCCCTGTGCCAGGTCAGCGGAGCGAGCGAGAACGGTCAGCGCTAGTTCAAACTTAACAGCTGGAAGAACAGAATGTCCTGATTTTACATGGAGTATTTCCTGGTCTTATTTTTCGCAAATGTCATACCACCCTGTGAACAAAGTGCATATATTTTGAAGTTTTGTCTCCTCACATCAGCGTGCTTGTTTTGAATGTCTACATTCAGGGTTCAGGATTCTGACAGTCTTGCATGCCGCACACCATTTCGGGCTTGAACGTCCCAGAAATCCATTGAGGAATCATCTGTAATCTCTTTCCCAGGTGCAGTCTGGGATCTCGTTTGATCACGGCAGTTTTTCCCGATTTGCTGCTCCTTTCTAAGGTCCGGTTTTGCATATAGTCACTTCATTGGCTGCCTGGATATCGACCAAGGAGTTCAAAGGCAGGAATGTGGAGCATGTGACTTGTCTTCAAACTGAACACATTTCTGTTTATTTCAACATGATGTTCGATTATATGGTGTTCGGCTCAATGAGCTTACTGGGCCCCTTGTTTAATGATGTTGGGCCCTCGTAAAAAAAGATACTAAAGTCGGATATCATGTAACCAGTGATGGCTCAAATCTATCATTAGACCAGACATGTGGAGGTGGGTGTGAGGCAGGCTAACCAAAAACCTCACCAAAATTGTGGATGTAGCTAATTAAAGTTGAATCCATGATGGCATCAATCCTACTGCCGCACCATGTGATCTCAATTAAGAGCTCTGCCCTGGGCGATGACGCAGACAGTACCGGTTCTGTCGCAATGACTTGCCGTTTATGCATCGTAGAAGGAGGTCTGTGGGATGTCTGTTTAGATTTGGGAGGTCCCGCATCTCATTCATTCACGTTGCAGAGGCTGAATGGGCACGCGGGATAGCTCAGTCCCAGTCAGGCTGAACTACAAGGAATTTTTCTCCCACTTCAAGACGTCTCACCATTGATCTCTCAATAACTGCTCATCTTCTTCTAGCACCCAAATGTCACGTGTGTAGTCCTCAACCCGAGTGGCATAATTCGGGAGCTGTTTAAGTGCGCTATTTCTTTCCCTTCCGTTAATGAAACCCTACGCAATGCCAGCATCCATCCTGACCACCTCTTTGATATGCATTGACAGACGGAGCAGATGAGTTTCACGTGTCGACGAGTCTCTTCCGTTTATACAAACTGGCGCAAAGGCAATATGTATGTGATTAATGAAAACTTTTAAAGGAAATACTTTCGATCGTGTCCATATTACGCATTTTCCTGCCTTAGAAATAACCTTTACAAACTGTCATTTCTACTTGTAGCAGATGCCCAAATACTGCTACAGCAATTAATTAAAATAAATACAAAGCAGTTTCGCAAAATAGCGCTAAAGTGCCGACTGATTCGCATGCAGTATTATTTTGGGGGGGGGGGGGAATACTGTATATTATTTTAAATTATGGATGCTAGATGCGCAAATTGATTGCAAGCCGGATGTTATACCCCGCCGACACCGTGGCGATCGGGAGAATATTAAGGCGCGTTCAGACGTGCGGTGCGGCGCCTCTCCCTCGCTGCGAATGGTAGCTTCCAACCCGCCTCACATTTCACAAACAGCAGCTTCGCCCCGGATCGTACGCTGCTCCCATGCAGAGTAGTCCTTGTTAAATTTTAAGAGTGAGCCGACTATTAGCGGTGCACATGATGTCCCTGTCCGCGATAAACAGTAATACCCTGTCAACTGCGCTATCTTGCGTTATTAACATTTAACTGTTTTAAACCCTCGTTTGTTGTTCAGTTCTTCCAGTCGTTATCTATCTTTTTATTTTCCAAAGACGATATCTTAAAAAGTCGGGGAGTTATTCCGACCACTAAAAATAGGCATTTAAACGAGATAAAACAAAAGAACTCAAGATCGTGTCTGGCGTTCAACGTAAGGAAAGTTTCTGATTGAAAAGGGATAATCCTGTAAGGAAAAGAGGAAAAAACATCGGAGCAGGTAAGAACATGTTTTCATTCATACGGGTGATGTTTAAATACATTGCAGGAGGAACAATGCAAAAAAAAAAATCTCTCACTTGACAAATGAGGTGACCGGCAGCATAACTGTGTCGTTACTGTATTAAATGCTCTGTCCTTTCATAATACGATAAAGGAGATCATAGCACGTCTGCATCTTTTGTTATGAATTAGTATTAGAAGACATGTCTAATGTGCCCGGGATGTCCGCTGCATTTATTAAGGAGTAAGTGGACGACGCTGAATGATTTTTTTATTGCTTTAGTGTGTTTATTAGTCGATCCAGACTGATGTTTTGTACCCAAAACATTAATGACCTCTGTAAAAGCGCAAACGAGTCTCGCATACCAGCACACTGGCGTGTTTTTTTCTCTGCCCAGATGGTAGTGCAAAGCGTCGCCCCCAGTACTTACAGGGTGTTCGCCTTAATTAAGGTGGGTACAGCATCTTGTAAAAGTATCGAGGACCTCTTTGCGATGTCACATTTTGCGTAATTGCATAGTGTATGCGCTCCCGTTCTTAACTCTCGTACTTGCACTTCTGAGGGTGAAATATGCTGGTTGCAAAAGTAATAACAGCCGTGAACTTCGCAGGCAAACTAGGACCACTTATTCATTCCCTGAAAGATTTCTTGCTTTAAGGGTTGACGAATGTCTTGGGTGTTGATTATAGATACAATATTCGTTAATTGTATTCTCAATAATAAGTGAAGGATTTTCCTCATCTACCCCTGTGTACCTTTTGGCCTTTTGTTATGCATCATCATTCTGCTGAAAATGAATTTTGGCCCAGTTACGTTTCTAAGACACCGAATCTCTTCTACTGTTTGCATACACTTTGTTCTGTCCATCTTTTCCTCAGTCCTAACAAGCTTCCCAGTTCCTGCTGAGCAGAATTATCCCCCGAATCCGCCACAGTTGACAGTAGGGATGGTGATGACTTGGTGATGCACAGTGCTGGGTTTGTGCCAAGTGTAACAGTTGCTGTTTAGTCTAGAGACATCCTGTTTGGTGTCAACTGACCAGGGCACCTTTTGCCACATTTTTATACTGTCGGCTTTTAAAATATATTAATGGCTTCTGTCTTGCCACTTTGTCTAACATATTTGTTTTTGTTGATCGACGTCATGTTTTGGTCCGTCTCCGCTGAAGGGTTGCCGTCTTGCTGGCCTTCACCTAAGATTCCTAACTGAAGCCATTGTCTAGGTGATGGGCATCTTCCATGGAGTCTCAGGATTCATTGGGGCTGTGCAAACTCATCTGACGACTCTGACCTATGATTTAAAATGGTGTTTCATCTCTGTTGCAGTGTACACTCTTTGGTGTTCGTGCTAGAGGCTCTGATTTGAATTCATTACCTACCCCAGTAACCTCACCAAATGGGTGTTAATTTCTTCATTTCATGTTGCAAGGAAGACAATTATTGCCCAACAACACACGGGGCCGAGAATGTTACTTGAAGGTAATTTTGTGCACAGTAATTGTGTAGGTTGCTCATAGTCTCTGCTATAAATTGCTGTTTAGGAGCATCGTGACAAGCAATAAAACATGAAGACAGCAATGCTCTGAGTGTGTTCTGTGAGCTGTTTAATTTATTTTTATTATTATGTTGTGTTTATATTTTGTGTGTGTGTGTGTGTGTGTGTGTGTGTATATATATATATATATATATATATATATATATATACATTCTCAATTATCAGGTATGTGTATGTTTGCCATATAAGTTCTGAAAAAGTGAAATTAATTGCAAGAATCCTTAGCGTTTTAATCATGTTGTACTTAATAGAACTGTAAAAAAATAAAAATTACTGTGTGTGTGTGTGTGCTTGAGATGTCTTTGTAGGCGTATCTTATATGAGAACATTTTGAGTTTTAGACAAACCTGAGAGCTCAGGCCAAACGTGTTTGGATTCACTGCTAACTAAAACACCGACTGGACTATGGATTTCAGTGGCTGTTGAATAACAAATTCTGTCGGCCATGTTCTTTTGAGATTCTCCTTATGTTTCAAAGTAGCCGTTCCTGCTATTGGCCTTCTTGATTCTGTTGTTCATTATCACTGCATTACAAGAGTAAGATTCAACAAATAAAGCGGGTGCCAAGTAGTACAGGGTCACCCTTTATGTAACAGTAATGTTTCATCCTCAAAACAAAAAAAATATAACAATTTAGGATGAAATACAAATGTGATTCCAACTGTAAAACACGGACCGCGCAATTTGTAAACCTTACTATACTAACTGCTTAACAGAATATCACACTCATAATTTAAACAGCTGTCAGGGGAAAGGAGTCATCTTTCTTCATCTTAAATAGGAAATTAAGTAGCACTGAATAAACAATCAATGGGATTGTGAGAAGTGTAATTTAAAAAATGAACTGTAACTTTTATTTACAGTAGACGCAGGCTGTAGTTGCGTCTCCCCCTGCCTGTGTGTCTGTGTGTGTGCAGTCTGCCAGCTCATTCCATAAGGCTGTAGGGCCAATGGCAGCCTGCCTATGCAAATTTCTGCCCACAATTATTATGGGAGCCATGTAGGTTCAGTCCCCCACCGTGCCTGTTTTGCAGTGTAAATGCCTTTCCTGGGCTTTTGGATATTAAAGCTAATTGCTAGATGTTCTGGGGAAACAAAGTAATTTGTCTTTTAAGAAAAAAGAATTGAGAGTGATAATTAATCCCTCCACTTCTGTAATTTATGACTTTTTTGGAATGTAGAATATTTGTTTTGGGTGAACCTCGTCAAGTACTGTAATTTTTTTGGAGTTTAAAGGAAACAAAACAGAAATTCAGCACAAGTTTTTTTGTTTTTTTAAATTATGGTAAAGTCTCATTTTTACTTGAACATTTAGTGAAAAAGTTGTAATTCTGTTGTCCTGGTATTCATTCTGTGGATGTACGTTCAATTGTAAATTCTGAGCATGATTCAAAACTAAGGAATTTCTCCGTTATGATACTTAAGATTGACGGTAGGCGTCTTGTAAACCGTGCGTTTTCTTTATAAAATGAGGCTACAGATTTCGTGAAAGAGGGGAGGATTTTCCTAGAAAATATCTTGATAGTGTTGAGATATCAGTATTTTCCAGGAGTGACGGCCCGCTGCATGGCAAGACCCGAGATTACAGTGGTGTTTTTTTGGGGGAAGTGGTTTAATGCAAAGTACACGTGTGTGACTGCGGGCTGGGGGGGTAATACCCCTTAAGCCGGCCAGATGCGTGAGGGAACGTCCAGGTCCGGCAGATTAAGGGATTAAAGGATATATGGTTTGTGCAATATCATTAATGCACCAACAGGCCACCCAGTGAAGGCAGGAGTTCATAACGTATTTCTCAATGTTTTTTTAACAGCATAAAGATTATGTACATTTTACCTTTTCTCCAAGCCGGCTGTAGTTAGGTCTATACATTTAAACCTTTTTTAAAATATACATGCTTATACAGACTGCAGGTTGCGCAGTTCACAGTTGTCAAAATGTTGCGTTACTGTCTGGTATCTAGGTCAAATCTAAGTAAATCGGCAGCCCAAACGGATTCACGGTAGCCCTGCCAATGACGGCTTTGCTCCTCCATGCCAAATGAGCTCTGAAGCCGGCACCGCTGCTCACGTTGCGGTTATATCGTTAGCCGACTCTGCCTGCGAGTTTGCTGTGGCAGAAAGTAATAGATACTGTTCTGCCGCGGGGCGCGTTTCTGTCATCCAGGTTTTTTTTCTTTTATTTTTCTTTTCTGGGCACAAATTCAGCACCTTTCAGTACAGCTGCAGTTTACTGAACGTGTGGGGGGAAAAAACCCCTAGCGGGCCGTATCGTGTTTACATCTCGCCATTATATTTTCGTCCTTGTTTTCTTCAATCCGCTTTTTCATGGGAATGAGATATGGCGGCGCAGACGCTCCAGTTAGCGAAATTGATCGATTTAGCTACCTCATTCCGGGATTTCCAAACCCAGGTAGACACAGGGACCTGTGCGTACTTGTTTCCCGTCCAGCTGAGCTCTTAGGTAATTAGGCTTGATTGAGCTGTTGATTGAATGAATCTTTTAAATTTAAAAATGTAAATATTTTCATTAAAATCACATTAAACTAATGCGCTAACCCCAAGACTTTCATTGGCCTGATTTCCCAATTATGCTTAAGCAAAGGAATAATTGCTATAGTGAAAAAATGTCTAGATTTTTTAAAAATATCCATGGCTTTGCCCTTTCTGAGTGTTTTCAACGTTTTTTAACTTAATTATAGTAGCCAAGGAACAATTCACTAAATGACTCGTATAATTTAGCCAAATTTAGCCCATTTATTAATGACCAAATGGGGGATATATTTTATAGACAGTAATGCATAAAACAATATTAAACACTTGGGTCCTGGCTTTTACACTCACAATGAGTTACACTTACAACTTAGTTTGTTTAATATACTCTTAAGATTTCCTTGACTCCTTGCGTCCTGCTGCCCCTGAACATTTCAATATAATTGGCAGTACTAGTAGAGCTTATTAGATCGGCATTAGATTGCAATAGCAAGGTACCCTATTAGATTTCTATATGATATTACTTCAGAGAAACAAGGTGCTTGTCCAAGCTTATGTCAGTGACCGTATCTCATCGAACCATATCTCTGATCAAGCAAAGCAAACTGGAGCACGGAAACAGATCGAGAGCTGTAGCTGTTTGCAGTTACTGTGAAAAATTCTGAGTCTGATCCTTGTGCTGAATAGCAGAAGGTTTCCTTATGGTCTGGTCAGATAGCCCCCAGTGTACGAATCCGAATGGGGCCCGGAACTATTCAAGAGGATTTGAGGTTGCTTTTGGATAAGCCCTGGTCCACGGATTGCAGATAGGGCAAAGTCAACATTTGCTTGATCTGCTGGGAATGGATCGCGAATGGCTTTCTACATCGTATGGCTTCTGACAAACAATCATAAACTGTTTCAACTTAATCAGACCCTGGGCTGCCACATGTGTGTGTGTGTCTGTGTGTGTGTATGTGTGTGTGTGTGTGTGTGTGTGTGTGTGTGTGTGTGTGTGTGTCTGCACCACCATTCTACTAAAGCATCCTAAGGATTGGCTTTTACTGTAAATACTATTAAAAATAACAGAATTGGCCTTTGTCTTAAGTCAGGGGTGTCCAATTCCAGTCCTGGGGGGCCGGAGCCCCGTGTAGCTTAGTTCTTTCCCTGTTCCACCACAAATTAATCAGCTAAAGAGCTGTATGGTAATTATCACAAGGAGTTGAATCGGGTGTGTTAAATGAGAGTAAACCCAAAAATGTGCAGGGCTCTGGCCCCCCAGGACTGGAGTTTGACATCCGTGTCTTAAATGATAACTCAATGACTAATATTGACAGTCATCTCACCAGTTTAGTGAGGAATTTGCTGCTGTTGTAATCCAGTGTTTTCAAGGAAATCGAGGACCCTGTTTAAATTAGAAGCTCGATATTCTGTCCCCCGAGAGCCATTAAATTTGACTGTAGTGCTGTAAGAAAGCCTGTCACCAATGATTTTTTAGCAAAAGTGTCCTTCTTGTGGGCCGCAGCGCTTTCCTTCACATAAGGCTCAATTGTAACTTTCAATATTATCTTGAGTTATAAAAATACAGTTTATTTTTATTTTTGAGGTTGGTCCTGTGGAATCAGTTGAATCCCCGACCATGCTGGTACAAATCGCCCCTTAAACAGCTTCTGCCCCCAGGCCACTGCCCTTCTAAATACAGACCCATGAAAAACTGTTAAAATGGAACCACACAATGTTTAAACTTTATTATCATATTTTAACTAATTGAACTCAACTGCACTGTACCTAAGCGCTTTCTCACATTACATCCATTATCTATTTATTTGTTTCTTTATTTATATTGTCCACATGCTTGACTCAGAATTGCCCATCTCCTGTAAAAAAAAAAAAGAATCCCCGTATCTTTACTTTTAGATGTCTATTTGTATGTGTGTTTCGTTTATGTCATGATGCCGCCCGCAACTAATGAAATTCTTTGTACTTTTCTATGCTTGGCGAATAAAAAGATTCTGATTCTGATACTTAAGTGATGTCACTCATCCCTATAAAACTCAATCCTGTGGCATCGCTACATTTTCAAAAAAGAGCAAAATGGTACTTTTTAATTACGATTATTAGTTGAGATAGTCAGTACTTGATACTATGCTTAGGCTTAGTAGTTATGTAGCTGGCTGTTGCACTAGAAACATCAATTATTATATGGGTGTCGCAAGATAAATATAGCCTGAAATCTCCAGCGTTTTCATTGAGCAATGACAATCAGGAGCCCTTGTGGACATTGTGTGGGGGGGTGTTTTGCAGAGTACCAAAGATTGGTAGCACAAAGTCCAACAGGATGATGACGTCAGTTCTTGGGGGCGCAAAACTGACTGGCTAATTATCTGCTCAAGGTGGCAGTAATGTGATTCCCTTTGAATATGCAGCACATCCTCTGGTGAAGGAGAAAATAAATGTAATTATTTTTGGCGGATTTAAACTTAGAGGCAATGGAGTACGGGCAAGACGTGCTCGTGGTTATCCTTGTGTAAGCTGTAAGTAATGAGGTATGGGTATTAAGGACTGGAAAAGTAAACATGTACTGTAATTAGTCTGAGTAACCAAGGACTGAATTATCTTAAAATCCGTCAGTACCCAATAAATACTAGCTTTTTTTGAGACAATTATGAAATGAAATGAGCCTCTTACAATTGAATTTAGCAGTTCCTTTGAGAATAAATAAGATCGTTGCTCTTTCTTCAGTGAACATTGTTACTTGTTAATGGCACAATTACATGAGAAGGTCATACGTTGAAATTAACTGATTTGCTGTGGAATTTTTGTTCCTTTTCAGTTTCAGAGTGCCATGCATTGTTTTAATCTGCAGCTTGCAGTGATACAGTGATTTTTTTTTTACATCTCATATTTGACTGAGAAATAAATGTCATAAAGGAGAGTAGTTTGGATTGAAAGAATGTTATTGCAGAAATGTTAATAAATAGTTTCTAATTGCATTCCTTTATTTTGCAAGTAGCACAGTATCCATTTATGTTTAAGTACAGTAATTATAAATGTAAAATTCTGTTTAACAAAGTAGGCCTACAGATTGAGTGGCTTTTTAAACTGATCCTTTTTAATTCACTTTTGATTTGAGTTGAAATCAAATTGTTGTTCTGTACCTGGGTAATAGTTGTGTATCTGGCATAAACCAAGCTGTTGGCAACGCACAAAAATGTGGATGTGTTCTGACCTAATTGGGGATTATGCAATAGAGCGCTTTGGGGGAAACCGTAGTTATTTTTAGTGGAAGACGCATCATGTCTGCCAACACAAGTGATGTTTGGCATTATAGTCTTTTAATGTATTATGGTTATATAAAGAAAATGCGTCAGTCTTTGTCACGGGAGTATGGGGAAAATGGCCCTCGTGTTAAATGTTGAGATTAAATCGGTAATGCCCAGTAATTATCAGATGTAATTTTTACATGGGTAGGACGCCAAGTTGAAAGTCAAACATGGACCTGTTGTTTTATTTACTTTAATTTTTTCCGGGTGGCAATGTGGGGGATGGTGAAATGTTGTGACGGGGGTGTAATGTTGTTAGCGGCTGTTGGGCATGACGAAGATGAGCGTTATCCATGTTTTTAAATATCTAGTTACACCCCGAAGCCCATAAGCCTATAATCTCTCCGCTGCAATCAAATGGGGCCTGATCGTGTTCGAAGCCCTTTTCCCGTGGAAACAGGTGTCAGATCAGATGAGTAATTGAGGCACTGCCTGGCACTAGTGTGATGCAATTCATCTCTGCTGGGAACAGTTTGGGATGTATTACTTCTTTATAAAAAGTAAACCAAAACAAAGGAATTTTAAAAAGAGAGATTCACATTGCCTGTGAGTGACAAGGCGCGTTCCCATTCATACCGATAATTTAATGACATTACGCCAGGCACTCTACACGTCCTGTCTCCTGAAGCTGGGTGCAGATGACGACATCTTGCGGAAAACCATGCGAGGTCGCGATCAATGACATTATTCGTGACGGTAGCTGAAATAGGCGCTCGCTCGCGTGAAGTAGACGAAGTCGGGACGACTCCGAGGATGGGCTGAAGAGTAATTGGCTCTCTTGCATGCAGGTGTGCTATAAACGCGTATATATTTTTTGTACGTTCAAACGTTTGTGATTATCGTCGAGAAAACCATGAGGGACACATTTGCAGTGAATCGTAGTTAAACAACATAAACTTCTTTGATATCAAATTGTTCTGGGGGAGTTTCCTCCACCTTCGCAGCTGGAAAGAAGCCAAGATGTGCGGTACGATTTTTATCATTAAAGTTTTCTTTCTGTAAGAAGACCCCAACTGTTCACATACGTTTTCATGACTATATGTGCTACAGAGCGTATATAATTCTGGCCTTACTGTGTCTCTGATTTATTTATTTATTTTGGTCTTTGATGGTCAGATGAAGGGAAGAATAGCCAACTCGACAGAATTCTATGCTGTTTTCCTGCTTTTCTTGAATAGAATCTTTCAGCGGAAAGATGTGTGAGACAGTGACCCCAACATGGGCGTAAATTATGGAAGGGATGGGGGCGGGGCTGTACGTCCCCAATAATCAGATCCAGCCAATACGCCCCCCCCCCTAAAATAAATAAATAAATAAATATGATATTGCCATGGTGAATGTTCAATGTTCAATCCAAAATGACACCCTTGGACCCTGGACAGCGGTCCTCGGAGACGCGGGTGGGTGTGCGGTGCTGCCATGGATCACTCTGCCGTTGAAAAAAACTCTTAGTCGTGTTTATGTCAGGTGTGTAATTATACGCTGTCAGGCGAGTTGTCTAACCCTGCTTTCCCGTTTTTTATTTTTATCTTTCTGAGTTTGCTCAGGAGCCCTGACGTTTTTCGGCTCCGCGGGGCTGCGCTGCTCCCTGCTGCCCCCTTACCGCTAACGGGTGACGTGGATCTGCTTTCCTCTTGGAGGGTGGGGAGCAAATATTGGGGGAGAGACGAATTAGACTCTGTTTAATTCACAATATCTGGGGAGTAAAATTGGGGCCTCTGCAGTGCTTGATTAGTACACAGGGAAAGAATATGGTGAAGTGCTACCTCATTTTGCGTTCCCACAGACAGCAAAACACAGCAAAGCTGTTCCTACAATATATATATATATATATATATATAGTTTTTTCTGCATTTTCATACAATCATCAAGGACGCCTTGAATTAATTTCAGCCGTTTCTGCCGGGTCCTGCAGCGCCCAGTCAGTAATCAGGGAAGTGTCAGGGGGTAAAGAGCGCTAAGCGATTTCGCAGTTATGAAATATAGATTTTGATGGACGTCTGACCTGCCAGGTGATTACGAGATTTCTGCTTTGAATATAGCAGGATGCAAAACCGCTGCCTGCTGCTGCCGTGATCTTTATAGAAAATGTGTGAAGGGGGAAAAAGCCGGTATGTGTAATGGCCTCTCATCGTAGTATACTTGCGTACTGTACGTTAGAAGAGATCTTAAAATGTGGTTGTTAATATAGCGATTTATATGGTTGTTATTACAAGACATTGTGGCTGTATGTGCCCTGGTATGTTATACCAGAAGACATTTTGGGATTGCGGTCACCTTCTTTTGTGAAAGTGCATAGTCACAGAATATCTCAGCCTAAATTATACATGCATCCTTCGTTTTAAAAAACACAAAAATCTGTCAAACATTTAAAGTGGAATCATTCTATACCCCTCCCCCCCCCTTTTACGTCACCTTGGCAGTACCTATAGAACCTAACAGAAGTGAAGTAAAACTTGTTAGGGGACCAGTGTGTCCTGAGAACTCAGCTCTCCAAAGACAACCCCCCCCCCTCCCCCCCCCGTCCCTCACTCAGATCAGACATGCTGGGTACATTGTGATGCATCAGGTCATCTGCCTAATCATCCTTAGTGCAACAGGGCTCTGTGTCAAAGCTAACTGCGCTGTGGCTCATTTCGTGCTTCCAAATGGGAGTATGTGCGGATACTGAAATGTGTTGTACATGCAAATTATCACCTCGACACGTGTTGTGCGGTCAGAAAGTTTAGCATCTCTTCATCTTTCAAATACTCCACTATCACTGTAGATGAATGTATTTTGATATTTGGAAAAAGCATATAATATACCATTGTTTCCCAATCCAGCCCTTGGATATACCCACAGACAGTCCACGTTTTAGCTACCCATGGTAGGGAGCTGGGAGGGAGCAAAAATGTGAACTAACCGTGGATGTCCGATGACCCGATTGGGAAACACGGAAACAGACAAATGTTGACCTGCATGAAGCTTTTTACCATAAGAAGACTATTCTAAAACATAAATTTATCGCTGTTCTGTGCTAATATCGGCATATCTAAAATCCTGTGAGCAAAGAAAACTTATAAACACACTGGAGTATTTCTTGATAGAGACTCTTGCTCTGTATGAGCGCGTTAGCTGAAGAAGGATTGCCGGGGGGGTCATTGGGAACGCATATTTCAAAAATGGTATTTTCAGTAAGGCCCTCACCTTGTTTTTCCCGGAGATACTAAATATGGTGAGTTAATGAGCAGCTTATCTGGGAAAAGGGTGAAATCTGCACTTGTGATTCTCATAACGGCTCGTGAAATAAGTCTGATGTTTAGAACCAACAGAATCTTAATTGTGCAATAAAAGTTTTGGGGTGGACTTTGGAACACAGGACATACCACCATTGCAAGATGCTGACAAACATGATGCTGCAGTTCTATAATCCTTTCTATGAGTTCAGAAGAGATATTATCTCTCTCTATATATATATCTGTCATAAAATTTCAAAGGTTTTGCTTGATCCCTGTTTGACCTGAATGATAGTTTCTTGGATTTTGCACTCAAACTACATACTAACTAGAGTTGTAAAATTCTGGAATTTTTCCCATTAATTCTCATATATTCCCATTCATTCCCCTAGAAAATTTCCAACTTGGAATATTTCCAAAATTCCACATTTTAACTTCCCATGGAATGGAAAGTTTCTGGAAATTTTCCACCCCTTTGCAACCCTTACGAACCTTCACACGAAGGCTCATGTGAGTCTCCGTCATCCTACTGTTCTTTAGCACATTCCAGAAATATGGGTCGACTGCCCATGAATGGACTGTAAAAGCCTGGAAAATCCAGCTTTAGAAACGAAATGGAGTTCAGATAGTTTCCGCTTTGTATTACCGGTTCATTTAAATGGCGGTGAAATATATTATCGTCTTGAGGGATTGTCGGCATTTTACGAAGGAGCATTACCTTCCTGCTCGTGGGATTATATCATAGGATGACAATGTCCCAGTGGGCTGAAGAGCTCCAGGGTGAAGAACTTCTTATTTCCCCAACTCCCTGTACTCTTAAGACCCACAGTGCTTCTCTTTTGCACGTCCATGGGGTCGTCGCAGAACTGCCGCATCACTGATTTTTCAGGAGAGAGCAATTAAAGGATTCCAGGTCTCCACAGAATGGTCCTAGAATCCTGGCCACATATATCCCTGCCATCACTGCAAATGTGGCATTTTGTGTTGATGTTAACGGTTCACAGTATATGTAACAGTTTGACATATGTAAAATAACTATCTAGCTATAGTAAATGTGGGTAGGGTGACAAGTAAAACCGATATGAAAACAGCTGACGTGCTCTGACCTGCAGTAAACAAATGCTAAACAGGAACAGAACATTGTGGAAAACTTCAACCCTGCGACAGACTTTTCCATGCGAGTAATGCAGGATTTTTTTCCCCCCTCTGCATTGCCACAAGGAATAATTGCTGGAGACCTTTCCTCATTTAATTAGCTATAAAAATGAAAAATATAGTCTTGGCCGCAGAGTGAAGCCAGGGGTCTTTACTTCTTAACCGAAGATTGAATGTTTAACGATAAAAATGTGAGAACAAATCAGCCATGAATTGTGTGTTGAAATTCAGAGCGTAGCTCAGGACACCGATTATTCCTGCGTTTTCTTTAAATGTCGTATTCATGTTTGGGTTCATTTGCGGTGGTGAATAAGATAATGCAGGAATATATGGTTTATATATGCCGGGTGCTGGCTGGTTTTAAGAACTTTGGTGCCTATAAAAAATGTTGTGAACCAGAGAGGTATAGATACAGGTACATAGGAGGTATCAGTGCAGTATTAACCCAGGGATTGGCTTAGCCTTATATCAGTTTCACCTCTGGCATTTAGCTTATTGTATTCAGACTATCAGCCAGAAAATCTGTATTGCTCACCTTGAATACACGCTTAACCCAGTTCCCAGAAAAGTAATTAATCAGTCCAGTTTTATATTTTTCCTTCCGCTGTTGTACTGTTATTTTTTTAATTTTTTTTTTTTTGCCTGAGGCCTACGACTGTTTATAGGCTAAACAGGAGCCCAGATTGAGAAGGTTGTGCCATTCTAAGGAGTGCTATGTAAGGTCATCCCTACTGTCAGCCATTAGATTCTCCAATGAGTCTATACCACTTGGCAGGGGATTGACCAGCTGCCTGAATGGACCAGACCTGCTTAGGCACATTTCCAGAGCATTTATTGGGTGACTATACTGCCCACTCTACAATATTATTAGTTTCTGAGATGTTACTACGGAATTCCGTGCAATGATTTTCCTGACATTCTTCCTGACGACTGTTTATTGTCACTTATTTTTTATGTTGTTGGTCTTTATTAATGTCTAACTCAGTGTTTCCTAAAACGATCCCTGGGAATCCACAGACGGTGCACGTTTTTGCTCCCTCCGAGCTGCTATTGAGGGAGCAAAAATGTGAACTGTGACAAGGAGGGAGCAAAAACATGACCCATCTGTGGGCCCTTGAGGACTGGATTGGGAAGCACTGGTCTAAATCAATGGAGTAGGAGTAAATTTGATGGGGGGGGGGGTGCACAACTTATTAATTGAAATAGAAAGGTGTATTTATTGGGGGGGGGTGCTGAATGATTGCCTTTTTTAAGTTTATGTCTTTTTTACTGTCTGAATGAGTGTGTTCCTATGTGCGTGCGTGTGTGTGTGAACGTATATGGAATAAGTGTGACTGAACCGCTAAATAAGACATGTAAGTGGTGTTCTGATACTGGCGCGGAACATCTTAAATAGTATGATTAAGTGTGCGAATGAAGAAGAGGCGTGTTGAGAGTAAGCGGAGTGTCCTTAAGTGCAGGCAGCACTGAGCGACACTCGGGGCGAGTCACGAACGGACAGGAGGAACAGTCAAGTGGTTTGTTATACGGTCAGGCGCAGCGTGCTGACTGCATGGAACCGGGAGAGCCGAGCCAGTGTGAGAGATGGATAGTGTCAGTCCTGTCACCTGCACCAAAGATTTCAATTTGAATATTTCAATTTAAAATATGTGTGAAGTAGTATTATTCAATTCATTTTTGCGCGCACAGAGCCTAAACCATCGTAGGCATGTGTGTGTGTGTGTGTGGCAAGATACCGGGACTACGCCCAGACTAATAGTTTGGCAGAGCCTGGTTTTGCTCGTATGGGGCGGCAATTCGGTGAAATTTTCCGAAAGTTAGATCAGTTCTCACACCGGATTCCACGCGTAACACAGTAATAACGCAACACGGTGTAGTAATAGACGGTAGCAGACTCAGCAAGAAGCCTTTTCAATGCCTAGCATTGAAATCCATATTTGAATATTGTCAGTGGTGTGCACATTTAGGTGTTATCTGCATCAGAATGTGCCAGCTTTAGGCGAGTGTGTAACTTCAGTTGGCGCTGGAGTAACGCGCGCCTGCGACAGTTCTCACCGCGCGCGCGGCGTTAACGTTTATTACGGATGAATGTTTTCGGTACTTCAGAGGGCTGTCCAAGACGCTCCTATTAATAATGTATTGCTACTTTATCAATGGGGTGTGTAAATACTCCAATTTTGCATGGTTTTGTTTAGAACATTTCAGACGAAAAAGTGCTAATTGCTACAGCTGTGCGCTGGCGTGCTTACTGTAAATCTGCTGGTACTCGGGTATTCGGTAGTAAAGTAGAAAGTCTGCTCCCTGTTCACTTTAGTGCGTATTTAGAGGGAAGATAATTAGCTCAGGGATTATGTTGCACTGTGACTTCTGTAGAGATTACAGGGGGACCAAACGTCTTGCTCGTTTAAGATTTTAACGACTGACTTATTGTCTCTGCGGCGGTAGACGCACGTAGGGCGAGCTGTGATGTGACGATCCCCCCTCCCCCCCCAAAAAAAAAACATTTTTATTCATTTCGCCCCAGCAGTAGGTTTATT
Organism: Mormyrus proboscirostris; assembly: GCA_026779585.1. Classification (NCBI taxonomy): domain Eukaryota; kingdom Metazoa; phylum Chordata; class Actinopteri; order Osteoglossiformes; family Mormyridae; genus Mormyrus; species Mormyrus proboscirostris. The sequence goes on along the minus strand of JAODKF010000053.1, from coordinate 6,228,326 downwards.
GTTTAGCTGGTGGCTCTGCATGACAAGAGCATTAGGCGTCGTATCGAAGGCATTACACGTAATCCAGTGGGACACCAATTTCTCCCCGTCTCATTCGTGAGATGGAATTATGGCTGAAACCCATTTTCGACAGCAACGCGTATCAGAAGGCATAAAATATAAATAATGATTTTATGATTTGTACTATAACCCTGCAGCTCATTTTCAATTTCAGTTAATGTGAAACGCAAGCTTTGCTTTGAAAGACTTTTAATTGTAATTGTGTGGTTCATACTGTAACGTTATATAGATGCAGGTTCGTTTAATATATTAATGAAATGCACTTAATATATAGTGTCATCCATCATATATGAATAATCGAGTTGGAGTCACGGTGAGCCAGACTCTATCCTGGGATGTGTACGGCATGAGATGTGTACATAGATATGCGACAGATAACATATTGCCAGTGGTCTTGAAGACAATGCATGCAATAGATCAGCTTTGATGCATGTCTACGGAAACTTTCACAAACATGAAGAAAATTCACAAATTCTGTAGGTCAGTGATGGATTATATCCTCTGAGGGATTGGTGCTTACATTCTATCCAAAGAGCCACTCCGTCATGCTAATAATTGCATGAAGAATTATTTTCTTATAGGACCGGAACCCTAAAGCACATGACTGTGGTGCTCTAACACCTTTGGCCTTGTGAAAATATGAGTTTAGGGTTTGTACGAGTGCTTGAAGTGCTCAGATTTGGGGTTTAGAGAATCAAGTACTGGAATGCTGGGGGAAAACAGCAAAATTTTTTATACATTGCTTGCAAAAAGTGCTTGAAAATGAACATTGCTGCTCTCTTAGGCAAAAATAGCCACTCAAATGTCAAGAGCTAACCTGATTTCTGCGTGGAAGTGCATGCTAGCACTGTTCATTCTCAGGCGAGTTGCATTTAACAAATATGCCCAGCGAAATTATCTCACTGGCAGATTTTAGCAGAAATGTGATACAGTGTGACCGTAGGGTACTTATTCCGTTATGCCTGTGGTGTGTGTGTGTGTGTGTGTGTGTGTGTGTGTGTGTGTGTGCGTGCGTGTGTGCATGCGCGTGTACAAAAGCTTGGTAAGGACCACTTCAATTTTGAGAAAAGGCAAATTGAGTGATTCATGCAAATCAATTTGACTTTTATTTTGTTGGATGAGCTGCACCTACCAATCACGTGGAAAATCTGGCCTTGGCCGTGACGATTTTGTCCTGTTTGTTTCCTCGCCCACTCTGCTTACTCTCTACAGCCTTCCAATCCAAATGACTCAACCCTCATACACGATACGGAGCATGTTAACAGTCTCCCTAATCTTGTGCTGGGAATAGTTCCACAAAGACTGCCGATTGCTCAGGGAAGGGATGCAAGGTCATAGTCATAGCCGTAACGTCTAGTAACAGAAAGTTTGGGGGAGTGAATCCTCGGGCATTGGTCTTTTTGCTGTGTCTCCAGTAGCAGCACATTAAGTTACTCAGGAACTAGTAAAGAATAACAGAACACTATGTAAGCCAAGGTTCCAAATGTGCAAAAATGGTCTAAGTTGCAATATAGATGGGCAGGGACCTCTTTGGTCTAGAACAATGACCTTTGGGATTATTCAAAAGATGCACTTTAACTCAGGTTCAAACCATACTTGCAGCTTTGTGCTATGGGTGGTGCTACAGATTTTGTGCCCCATTGCAGTGTATAATTTTGGCCCCCTGACCTAGACCAATCCAGGTGTTCTTCAAATTTGTTAGGGTCCTGAATTCTTCGTCTTTACGGCAACCTTGCTCTCATCCTTGGTGATATTTTGTGAAACAGTCTGATTAGTTTTATGCTCATGAATTCACAATTGTCTCTAAGACAGAACAGCTCTGTGTGGGGAGGGGTTCAAATTTGTCCAGGACGCAGCAAGAGACTGATCACTAACTACTAGACAAGTTTTGGTTTGAATTTGTGCTGCAGAAGGTGCCATAACTAATTATTGGGTGTAGGGGGGGCAATTACATTTTCACACTGGGCCATGGGGTGTTGCATGTCTTATTTGATTCATTTCCCGAAGAATGAAAATGTTGTTCTGGTTCTGGTCGCATCAGAGTTTTTTTTACGGCCGCACGCTTCGGCTGGGTTTTTAACATGTGATGGTGCCTTTTTATGCTGGAATAACAGCCATTGGCCAAGTTGTGTGCGGGTGGTGGTGGTAGCTATCAGGAGCACGGGTTAACCTGCAGCGGCCCTTTTAAAGATGCAAGCTTATTGGCTGTCTACTATCATTAGATAAAAAGCATCGAAAAATATCCCACGGAATACTGTGTAATGTAGGGTTACTAGGAGTAGTGTTTTTGTATTTTTTTATTTTTGGTTCACAAGGACGGTAGCTTTGCTAGATCCGTCTGCTGGCTGCGCGCCTTCAGCGCGTGATGAAGCACCGCTTCCACATCTCGCGCGGCTCCTTCCCGCCCTCTTTGTTTCCCGAACTTGGCATTTTTCATCATCTCTAATTACAGGCCGCTTACTTCCACCGCATATGCTGTATCCGATGACAGCTGGGTCCGTTAGTCCGGGTTCGGAATCCTCGGCGCTCCCGCCAGCCAGGGCGATAGCTAGTTTTTATTAATATTCATACGGCCCGTTCCGGAATTCCCTCCGGGGGTACAGTTGTCGTGCCCGTCTCCCACGGCGCCGACATGAGGACGAGAAGCTCTGCAGTCATTTGAAACACCTGTACTTATATATATATGGTGTATTTTCCACCCTTCGTCTGCCCTTCCTTTGGGTTCCCCTCCTGTGATGCATGGAGTGTTTTCCTACCTACTTGGTGCATATTTCCGAAGACACGACGTCACATCGAATGTACTTCTGAGGAAATGCCATTTGCACGCCTGTGTATGAAAGTCAGCATCGCTCTCCCTTTCCAAAGCTTTCATCTCATTTTGCATTTTTAAAAAGTTGAGAGTAAAGCACTAGGGTAGAATCACAAGCGACACTGTGCTGTCTTGGAAGTTTCCAGGCTGTGTTTGAGGTACAAGGTGGAAGAACTCGAATCTGATTAGCTCTTCATGCCCATTAAGATGCAGTGATGCACGTGATCCCTTATGAGGTCTGTGGCCATATGTAGGTTGTTTACACTTGGAGACGTCAGGTACGCATATGAACGGCGACGCGTGACACGGGTCAGTGTGTGTCACACTGCGTCTGCAAACACACTGAGCTGCTTGGGGTCAAGACTGGATCTGCATGCAGACGCAAAATTGCGGGCAGATACAGTCCAACATGTATGTGGTGGAAAATCCAAATTTAATCATGTGCTTATCTGCTGTTTACACTGGGAGGAAACGCGTAACTGTTATCCAGTGTGGCAAAATTCACAGCTATTTCTTAGCTTACCTTTCAGACAACGTGAGGATGCTGGACACTGTTTGCTGCTCAAGTCTCTCACAGTGAACAATGCAAATGCCTGTGATGTTTCTGTTGGCTTCCCCTTTATATTGTGTATAAAAAGCGAAATTATAAAAAAAGTCATACTTTTACTTTAAAATACTTTCTCAGAACTGTTCTTTTCTTTCCTTCTCAGGTCTGTTTCTTTTTCTTCCTGTTTCTTTCTTTTTTCTCTCTTCTTTGTCTTGTCTTTCTGTCTGTCGTTTTTTTCTCTTTGTTTTCTCTTTCCCCTTTTCTCATCTATGTCTCTCTTGCACGTTTTCTTTCTTTCTTTCTTTCTTTCTTTCTTTTTCTTTCACTTTCCTTCTCTCTCCCTCCCATTCCTTTTTCTTTTTCTTTTCTTGGTCTCTCTTGCACTTTTCTTCTCTCTCTCTCTCCCTCCCTCCCTACCTCCCTCTCTCCTTCTCACTTTCCCTGTACTGTTCTGTCTTCTGTCTTCCCCCGTGACTCTGGCATAAGAAAACTTTGCCGTGTTCCATGGAACACATGTCACAGTAAAAAAAAGCTTCCGCCGGAACGTCGCAAGACGTCTCTGGCCGCACCGTACAGACTCCCTGTCTCAGCGGTGTCGCTGCCCCACTGGGCCGCGGCCGCCTCCTTCTGCCCCGGGTGTCACGGAACCGCAGTGGAGCGCTCCAGCCTCAGAGGCCCTATCGGGTTCGGTAATAAGGCTGCTCATTCAGGCATTACCTCCTACGAGACAATATCTCAAGTCATTACCCAGGTGCGGGCTCCTTGGAATGGCGGCCGTTATTTATTTATATACCGTTTTTAAAATGCTTGTTGTTTACTTACTTAAGAAGCACATTCATTGGCCGGCACCGTTCGCACGGCTAAGCCATCAAATCACGAGCGGCATTCCAGAGCCAGACACACGTGTTACGGCCGGACCAGGGCGTAAACACAATGAAGCCAAGGCAGACAGGTGATAAGAGGAACTCCCTAAATGGATTCACAGCCCTTCCTGTCAGCGTGTGATTTATTATTAAATTGTTTTTTTTTATTTTTTTTAAGCTAGCAATCCATCCACACTTCATCCACCTGCTTATCAGTGAGCCTGGAGTCTATCCCAGGAAGTGCAAGGCTGGGATCATTCCGGACGGGAATCCAGGCTATCCCAGGGTGCACCTTGTCTCCGGAAAGGTCTAAATAGCCACATCACTGCGACCAGCCTCTATCATTCCTGCGCCCGGCAGATAAATTCTTCATCTGTCACGGGTTTGGACCGAGCAACGCCCCCAGCGACGTGGCATTGTTGAGATGCCTCGCGTAGCCGCCCGCTATTCGCTGGCTGGGCCTTGGCGCTCCACTAGTGTGGTGTCTGCCATGTTTCTTTCTGAAGTAGCTGGACCTGCAACAAGTGCTACCCGGTCCAGGTTGGCGCACGGTGCCGCTAGCCGGTGCGTGTGGGCGGAACTTGAGGGGGGGGGGATGGGTCTAGTTGGGCTGCCCCCAAGAGGAGGCCGTGCGGGAGCATGTCAATGAACAGAGGTATTCCATTGCAGGTAGGGTTTGTATCATTATGCATTATGTATTGTGTGTGTGTTTTATTTGCATTTGTATTAGGTACTCTTTTATTATGATGTCTTGATCTACAGTCATACTAAACATTCTGTTATTATCATTATTTATTGATAATAATAAACAGATTTTAGCGTGGTCACCATCAACCTTACTGCTTGTGTGTGTGTGTGCGTGTGTGTGTGTGTGTGTGTGTGTGTGTCTTCATTATGCACTATGCATAATGCATGTGGCACAAATGACTCTGACTCTTTCTGAATCTACCCACCCACTTGCTCTCTGACACCCTTTTCTCTTAACTTGGAACGTACAAGCTTACGGCCAGTTGTGCGTTTGGGTCAGTTGGGTTTGCGGGGCTTTTCTCACCTGCAGCTGGTAGGGAGGAAAGACCACGGTGTGGTCACGTCCCAGCCAGCGACCGGCGATGCTATCAAGGGCACGTGTGACCTGGGGCGCAGCTCCGCAGTGGGCTCACCGCGCCGCCACACCTGAGGGCTCCTGCGAGGTGTGACCTCATGCGAGTAGAGCTCACTGTCACCCTCCCGTGATAACGACCCCCCGCAGAGCCTGTCAGTCTGTTATCCGTCCCCCCGCCCCCCCTCACACACACACACACACACACACTCACACAGTATGGATATCTGCGAAAAATAATTAGGGGAAAAGTGCTTACATCTCTGACAGTGTCATAAATGAGATACGAAACTGCGGTATTCATCTCAATTAACATGGATTTGGGCTTGTTTACTACCAGGATTCACACTTTAAAGCGTTATCACTGTCCTGTATGGAAACAGTGGTATCTTAAACCTGAACTAATCCTAACCTACATGGACGGGGTGTTTCAGTATCTGTTATCTAATCTGGCCGTACCATGTTCCGAACACGTTCATCTTTCAATTAATGAGTTTGTGCTATGTAAACGTTGTTGCTTATTTATTTATTTATTTGTTTTTGGCACTAATTTCTACAGCACAAATGAGTGGCTGCCGTTTTTTTCTGATTATTCATACATTTTTAATTGCAGTTGGCTACACATTCTTGTAAATAATAGAAAATTTGTGAAATAAAACTGCCTTTCTGGGGGCCTCTTTTCTGTTCCAAATGCTGAATTGTTAAATCGTTTCACAACAACTGTATACAGTATATATATCGTATATATTAAAAAAATTGTAACCTTGAGTTGTTGTTCTGGACTCGATTCTCCGTGGGCTTGCTGGGCTGATACCTGGGCCGACACGTCAGTCATCCTGTCTCCTGTAAGGCTGCTAACACACGGCCTTCCTGGGGTAATTGCGCGTGTCTTAGCATACTGATGAGTGGCAGATGAGTGACAGCACAAGAGGTTGTGTAATATATACGTTTTTACTTCAAAATCTGACAATACAAGAAAATGTGTGTGCGCATGTGCATGGTTAATTATTTATAATGCTACACTAAAGTTACGTATTTTATCTCTCAATGCGCATATTTTTTATTTTTTTTACTTGTGGAAAGGCTCTTGGTGGAGTGTCATAATAAAAGTCTTGCAAAAGCCACTCAATTTGTATAATCCTTTGACGGACATAGTGGATAAGCGCCACTGGCTATATCTGCCCCATGACTCTCTATTGAAAACCCTGGTATGCAAGTATTTCTTGAATTACCAGTAAAAAGGAGACTGACCCTTTTTACAGTGCCCTCCCATGCTGCATCACTTGTGTATCACAAACCATCTTTGAAATTGAAGAATGCGTACAAACGCTGGTCTGCAGGTGCTTTCTAGGTGTAGGTCATCAGTACAAATCCGACGGGGAGGAGACGGTGCATGTCCCATCTGTTGATGTGGAGGGAAGATTAACTTTTTTAGCCAAGAATCAAAATTCAGGTCCGTGGGGGAATTATCTAGCCTGAATCAAAATGAGTTCACTACAGGCGCGTGACTCTTATTTTGACAGCACTTGCAGTTGGAGGCCCTGGGGGTGGTGCTGAACTGAGCGGACCTCAGGAAGGCCAGCGGTCCTCACACTGTACTCACGCCGCTCCCATAATGCTTTGTTTTCCGGAACATCTGTCTTAATTAAGCCTGTATGTTTTCTGCTGTCTGGTATCAATCATATTTGCTTCCGTTCATTTTTCACGTTGCGTATGGCTCAGTGGGTACCAGTGTAGCATCACACCTCTGGGGTTGGGGGTCTGTGGATTTTGCATGTTCCATCCGTGTTTCTGCATGTTGCCTTTGGACACTCCCACATAGGCCAAAAATATGTAGTTGGATTAATTGTCTCTAAATGAACAATAGCACGTAATTTTGTGTGTCCTGTGATGGACTGGCATCCTATCTAGGGTATGCCAGGACCCTGTACAACATACCCAATGTGTGTGTGTGTGTGTGTGTGTGTGTGTGCGCGGCGGGGGGGTAGTTATGTCACTACAATCCCATGTCACTGTGATAAGAACCCATTATTTTGCCATTGTGGGCAGTCCTTACAAGGGGAAACTATAAAAAAACTGTGACTGCAAGCAGAAGACTAGTCCTGTATTTTGTTTGGCCACTTATGGTTAAGGTTAGAGCTGGGTTAGGGGTTAAGATCATCATTGTTGAGACTGGGGTTTTCCCATAGAAATGAGAGTCCCCACAAAGATATGAGTAAGATATACATAAGGCTCACTGCGATGTCATATTTCATTAACAACAGGAACGTGGATGGATCTGTAAAGGAACTAATAAATCATGTTGCGCAGTTTTTAGGAAGGATACACAAAATGATTCGCTTTTTCAGTAGCGTCCTCGCAACCCTGATGCGTAATAAATACATACTCTGAAAGTCCCTGCCTGTTGTGGCTGTGGTATATGCTCCCGCCCCCCAAGGCAGAGTGACGACTTCTGAGGCTCTAAGAGTGTGATTAATTAACTATTTGCAAAAGTGAAGGACTGAGGAGGAGGAGGTGATGAAAGCGTGCGTGAAACACTGAGTTACGTCAGAAAAGTGCATGTTGAAGGCAGCTCGGCGCTCAGCCCCGCCCTGTGGTCGAGTTTCGTGGTTGGAGTTAGTCACACTTATGTGATCGACGACAAATAACACAAAATCATATCAATAAAAATACCTTAATACCAATGCAGTATATGAAAGAAGTATTATGGGGGGGGGGCGGTAACAAAAACAGAGAAATATATGGAATATCCACCTTAATTAAATCAATCAAATCAGAACAAAGTAGAGGTTCCAGGAATTAGTCTTGGGTCTGGAAATCTGGATGCTGCTGTTCCTTTCTGTTTCCTGTTCATTTCAAGGGTAAGGAGATCCGGAATGCAGAAGGGGAAGAAATCCGTACGAAGTACTGTGTGCTTATGCAACTCCCTGCACCAATATATAATCTGCAGTGATGTTTTTTTTAAAAGCCCTTTCTGCTTAATATCGCCTTTTTAAATAAAAGCAATCGGTAACAGATTCATCAAGTCAATGTGCGCAATATAATGAGTGGCTATTGTTCTTAAATGTTCATCAGAGATTTTGCCTGTTTAAAACCACTTATGTGCCGATAGTCTTCTACTCAATCGGACTTGATTTCAGACAGAGCAGCTGTGCTTAGTACCCGTGTGTCTGCAATTTGCTTTAATTATGTAGCAGTTTAGAGTTTAAGGTCAAAGCTACCGTGGACTTATTTTTGCGTATTTTTTTGAAACAAGGGAATTCTGAATTATTTAGTTTAAAACAAAAATGGCCTTAGTTGTTTATGACGGTGGATATTGACCCGATTCCCAAGTTGGTGTTTAACTGATTCAGTCTCCCCGATCCGAATAGCACCTCGGCTGGGCTCTCCTGCTCTGACGCAGACGTGCTCTCTTACACCAAGCTGTTTGTTTTGCGTTTTCGCTTCGGAGATATAGGCCTCTGGTCGCTCTCTCTGTCTCTCTCGTCCTCTTTTCATTTTTATATGTTTATTACATTTCTGAGAACAGGGTATTAAAATCCTTTGACTTTCTGCCTAAGTATTCTGTGGGGTCATTGGTGGATATGAAATAAAGGGATACAATTCTGTACTGTGTGTGGGGGGGGGGGGGGGGGG
>JAODKF010000053.1:6181389-6219115 GCA_026779585.1 Mormyrus proboscirostris | reverse complement strand
CCCCCCCCCCCCCCCCCCCCACACACACACATAAATTTTCTCTCCCCGACAGCCGAAGATCTTATTACCAGACGTCACGATCTCATAAAGCAGCCGATTTCGGCGCAGTCATGCTCCCCCGGATTCTGACTTGGCCGCTCGCGTTGCATCATTTGCATGCAGCCGGGGTTAATGGAAAATTGCGATTTCTGGGATGGGGTTGAAGAAATTCCCTGATTCCTGCCTAATTTGTGTTCAAAATGATCTTCCTTGTTAGGTCGTTGAAATTAAAATCAGCCTAAATGTCAACCATATCTGACTGCCACATCGCTAATGTTCAGGGTGATAATTGCAACCCTCTAGTGACTGCCTGGTCATACTAAGTATGCATTAGTCTGTGCTGGAAATTACCAGAGTTCTGGACAGATTTAACAGTGGCGTCCCATAAGCCTGTGTTTTAAATGATCATAAGTGTCTGTCGCTTAAGTTGATGATGTTAACATTCCTTCATTGAGCTAGCGTGCCAGCTTGGCAGATACCGTTGTTCATTAACACCTCCAGGACTGAGTGTGAGGTCAGGCTTCCGGTGTGCTCGCAGTCGGAAAGACTGGACCAGTACATGTGAACTGGCGGCTCTGAATTGCCTTTGTTGCATGTCAAAGGTGTGTGTGTACGTGTGTGTGTGTGTGTGTGTGTGTGTGTGTGTCCAGTGCTTCGCAGGATAAATTCTGGATCACTATGCTCCTAATTGGACGAATGGTTATAGAAGATGGATGGATATATTCATTAGTCATCGTGGTTGTTATACAGTAGCATAAATATGGATGTTCTGTAGCCTCTATTGCTTGAGATCTCTGTTGGAATCCCAGTAAAAATATGTTAGTCCATTAAGTCTGCTGAAGGGAGAATACTTATATAAAAATAAACATGGATGTGTGCCTGTTATTGCACTGAATACGTGTCACCTTGCATGAAAGTGGAACTAATTTATTTGTATGTAGAAATAGCCTGTTGCTATACAGCACAGTTTTTGAATGGTTAGTATCTAATGAATAGTTTCACCCTTTTCTAATGATTATTCCATTTAATAAACTTGTGAAATATGCATTGTATATGAAATACACACTCAAAAATTATGCACACTTACAAAGACTGTGCATACATCTCACCCCACTTATTCTATAGGACGTGTATTTGTTGAAAGTTATCCACTTATGTGCTGATTAGCAAATTGTCACCTGTTAACTGGATAATGCCTGATGTTGGCTGAGTGGTAATGGAGTCACAGTTAAGGAGTGGCGCCTATTGCTAAAAGTGTGCGTTTTAGGGCAATTTAGGGGGACACGGGGGGGGTGGAAGCGCGGTATGGTAATCGGTTACATGTAGGTAGTTAGCTGGGGGGGGTCAATGTTTATAGAGGTTTCGTACCCCCCAGGCTTATCTAGCCCCCCACCATTGCTGTCCACAGCAAAGTCCGTCTGGCCGATGCCGGATACGTTCTGGAAGGCTCTCGTGCAGCACGGAGCCAGAACGCACCCGTTGACACGCATCAGAATTTGAATCGTTTATTCATCGCCAAGTGTTTTTTACATATGAGGAATTTATTTTAAGGTGTTGTGCAAAACAAACAAAGACAATTAACATAATAAATTATATACACAAATAAAATAATGTGCTGAGTGCAATGGATTGTAGCAGTATGCTCTTTGGACTGGAACGGGGGATGGATTAAGTCGTTCTGCTTTAGGGGGAAAAAACTGCTCCACAGGTGCGTGGTTTCGCTCTTGATGCACCTTAACCTCTTGCCGGCAGGGAGTGTTTGGAAAACTCCATGCCCAGGGTAGGAGGTGTCAGCTGCAGTCTTCGTTGCTCGCCTTATGGTCCTGGAGGTGCGCGGGTCCTGAAGCGATGGCAGACTGCAGCCAGTCGCTTTCTCCGCACCGCGATTTATACGCTGCAGTCTGTATTTCTCCCTGCCAGTTGCAGCAGAGAACCGGACGCTGGTGGAGGAGGTGAGGATGGAGTCGACGGCGGAAGAGTACAAGTGCGCCATCATTGCTTTTGGCAGATTGAACTTCTTCAGCTGCCGCAGGAAGTACTTCCACTGCTGGGCTTTCTTGGTGAGGGAACTGATGTTCATCTCCTGCTTCAGATGTTTGGAGATGATGGAGGAAACACGCCAGTTATGTGCGACCGTTATAACAGGGTTGCCAGTCACAAGCAGCTGGAAAGTTTCTCTTTAATAATGGGCGTATGGCGGCTCACTGACTCAGCTGAACGAAACCGGCGTCCGATCTCTGTCCTGAAACTCGCACACTTCAGGGATGATGAAGAGTTCTGTGTCAACGTTAGCCCCATGCTACACAGCGGCATTCGATGGCATTCGGCAACACCGGTGTAAACGTAGATTGGTGCGACATCACGTACAGTGACTCAGCTCCTTTGGGCCTTAACACCGGTGACTCAGGGTCGCACGGATACGCTGGCACACCTCGGCCTGCGTGATCAGGCCAGAAATTAAAACATTAGCCTTAATCGAGATCATTCATTCAGCCGGTATCCATTTTGTGCATTTTTTTTTCTTTGCATATTTCTCACAGTTAAAAAACTCACCATGTTTAAATTTAGTTAAAAAGCATTAATTCCCATAGGATGGCACTTCCTTTTTCTCCCATGGCATGTAATTTGGCCTTTCGCGTCTTGCAGTCGCTGTGTTTTGAAAGCCTTGCCATCTTTAATGTCCTAATGTTTTCTGATCTTGATGACATCACTTCTGCCTAATGACAGCCGGTAGCGGAGGTCGCTAAAAGGATCCATCATCTAAGAGAAGCTGCATCAGATCTGTCACAGTCCCAGCTCCAGCCCCATAGGAACATCAGTGAGTCGCGACGGAGAGGAAGTAACGGAGCGTTACTGTCCACCGGCCTTTGCCAACGACGCTATCGCATCCCCATAATTATACTACAAATGTCAATGTTTATGGAGGCAAAAATTTGCTTTGCTAAATGGCAGTTTGCCGCTTCGTTCTGATAGCTGTTGTGATCTAATGACCTGGCGGGGTGAAATAATTTATGAGACGCTCAAGCGCCCCTTACTCTTTCCCCCATCTCAACACCAGTCCGTCGAGCATCGAGTATCTGAGAGCTCAGGCTCTGGTCCAAGTCGCACTTGCTGCACTTGGATGCTGTTGGAGGATGTTGCCGGTTAAATGTCTCGGTCAAGGGGAACACAACGGAGCCCCTCCTGGGATGCGAACCAGCAACCTTCCGGTGATGAATCCGTGTTCTTAGCCTCTATTCTCGAAAATGCCTCGCCTGCCAGAAGTCTTGCCCAGCTGTCTGGCACAGCAGTAAAGACGTCTCGGCTGAATAAGACCGTGTTTTCTCGTTTTTTGTGCCGCGGCCTGCGTGTTTACCCGATGATGGGGTTAAAACGGCCAGCAGCGGGTCTGAAGTGCGGAGGCGGCCTTCCCTTCTGCCCGCCTCTTGCCTGCCTTATTTCCAGACTCTCTTGTTGGCTGTCTCTGTTTTATATTGTTTAATTCCAGCTTTTCTCCCCAAAGCTGATGTCTTAATGACTACGTTGGGCATCGTCACCCTCTTTTCCTCTTCATAAAGAGCGGGGAATCATTGAATGGGAACAATGCTGGCTTCTCATTGGTCCAGCTGGCTTGTTATTGCGCAGTCCTCCGTGTAAGCCGTGCGGAAGTTAATAACTTAATAACGCAGTATGTTTTATAGGCTGAAATGTAGCCTCAGCATAATGGTATTACTATGCAATTATAAAAAATGACAGGAAGTTCTTAGTGTTGCTTACATTTACATGGAAAAAATAATGGTCTGACTACTCGCGGATCGGTTATATAGAGGAAATTTCGTCAGCCTCAATAATGAATAATTTGCGTGTAGCTTTGAATAAAAAGCCCACTTGTACTTATTAGCCGCATATAGCGCTTTATTAATACAGTTGCTAGTTGATTAATTTCTTTCTTTATTTTTTTAAATAACACACGCTGGATTAATGTCTTTGTCAAAGTCTCGGGGACGAGAATGGTGATTAGGGATGTCATTCAGCTGGTGTGCTCGATGCGCAATGGAGGGGCAGAGAGCCTTTCGGGGGGTTCTTTGCTAGGAGGGAGGCCCTTTCCTGCCCCCCCCAAACATGGGACACAGCTCGATCAAAATGCTGCCAGAGTGGGATTCTCTGGATCCTTGATTCAGTCACCCCTCAGGGCAGAAGCAGCTGGGGAAGATCACCCCAAGCAAAAGGATGATGCAATTTCCTTTGTCAAACACGTAATCGCCGGGGTGCGCGTTAAACCTATATCATAGGAGGGATTAAAGCCATACGGCCTGCTAGCGAAATGCTACCGCTCATTTAGCAAATAAAAAACACGGAATCCGTTAATTACACGTTAACGATTAAGGACGTGTCCACAGAGATCACGATTCAGTCGTTTAGCATTAATGGCTGAATGCATTTCAATGGGGGATGTGCCGGGTTCATTTAAATACGGAGATATTAAGCATTTAAACACAAACACACCTCAGAGACGCTTTAGATACAGCCGCTCATGTCAGACACAGGCTGTGCATTTCCTGCAAATGCTCGCGGGACTTGCGTCAGCCACGTTTGTTCCTCGACGGTCAGTTGTGTCAAATGTAATAACTTAGTTCTCTTGTTTGCGATGGGGTGGCTGTTTATCTTATTTTTTTGTAGTCCTGGGTGTGGTGAAAGTGTTTTGTATTGTTCGGGGACACTGCGGGGGGCGTGGGGTTATGTACGGAGCGTAACCTGCTTGCCATCACGGCGTGATTCATCCTGACGGCCTGGATGCCGAGGTCCTTGGGCTCCAGGTGTCTCCACGCCAAGCTCGGCTGCTGAGGGGACCCCGCGGCCGGACAGCCAGGCCAGACCCCTGACATCAGCGGGCCCCAGCAGGAGGTCACAAAATGTTTATGTAAATTAGGGATGGACAAGAAAAAAATGGAGATTTCAGATCGGACATATTACGGTGTCACTTTATTCGTCGTGTCCTATATTTAACCTGAGTTGCGAATTACTGTACAGCGCTGTACAGTAACGGCTTGCATATCCCGCATGCAAGACACCAGCACAATTGTGAAATTTCAGTATGAAAATTTAAAAATTCATACTGATCAGTATTAACACTATTCTATTAGATATGTACACGTTTGCTAACTAAAAATGACAAAAAATAACAAAGAAAACCTTTGCACAATTCACAAATGTCTGTGCCTGTGCTTCCCTACGGAGCGACATGCTTTAGTAATCTCTTTGCTTGTCCTCTCATCAATTACTCTGCTGTTGTATTGAATATCCAATATTGCAGCGTGTTAAAATAACAGCACAGTAATCATTAGTGTGTGTGTGTGTTTCTGTGGGTTATGTATATATTACATTGTAGGGACCAAATATGTACTGATCATGTAAATGTCTCCACAATGTGATAAAAACCTGCTATTTTGAGATTTTAGGGACCATATTTTTTTCATTCCCGATAAGTTGAAACTCAGTTTATGATAAAAATCTGCGACTATAATCAAAAAACTAAAAATGCCAAAAGTTTTGTATTTTGTTTGGTTGCTTATGGTTAAGGTTAGGGCTGGGTAGGGGTTAAGGTCATCATGTTGGGATTATAGTTTTTCCTATAGAAATGAATGGACAGTCCCAAAAAAGAAATGCATAGAAGTGTGTGTTTGTGTGTGTGTGTGTCTGTGTGTGTGTATAAAATGACTGAAGTAAGTAAGAAATAGGTTACAATTCAGTGTTTTTCAAGAGTAACATTCAACTATCCGGCAGCGCTTTAGTCCTGACATCGCTGCTCACTAGAACTTTTTACTATCTTTGAATCGGCACAGAACCTTGTTGACATGTTTTAGCGTGTCATCTGGCAGCCTGTTCTTCCCCTTTGTGTGAAAGACGATGACCTTGTTTGTAGGCAGGCCTGTCATGTGGCGATGAAAGAGGCCCAGCACACTGCAGGCGTGGATGAGTGTGTATTCTGTTGATGGATCACACACTCACACACACACGCAGGGTTCAGCTTGTGTGAGCTTCTGCTGATTGCTGAGAAAGGAGCCGGCTGACAGGCAGGCATGTAAAACAACCTGCAAAATCAGGCACGTTGAATATCTTTGTAGTTCCTATTTTCATGTGTATTTGCTACTCGGGCTGAATTTGAGTTACGCTTTTCTCTCCTATATAGCAGAAATAATTACAGCTACGATTCACTGCCCTCACAAGGTCAAGACATAAAACCTGACATTCATTCGTGAAGATCTTAAATACTGTATGCACACGCGTGCACACACAGGCGGGGCACTTGTACAGACAGACAAAAAAGGTGAACCTTCAAACCAAACGTTTGCAGAGACCTCCGTTGCTCACTGCGTGGTTTTAATGAGTTTCTGTTATATCGGTGAGCTGACGCTGTTGGTCTAAGTTAACAGTATTAACTGGTGCGCTCATACCTTGGTAACATTTTTCTTGTATATGGTGGACAGTGTGTCGTACACCGTTTTATCCGCGATGCTATTTTAAGTAATAAAGCCCCCTTTACGTGATTCCGCTTACCCAGACAGAAGCTAAGCGGTAATTTGCGGTAACTGATGGAGGCTTTCTGCTTATGTCAACAAATCTCCCACCTCTTAAATCAATTAAGCCCAGGAATGGTGTCGTTGGAAATGTGCGGAGGAGACCTGACCCGTGTTTATCGTGCCGAGTCTCTCAGTGTCGTTCGGCTCGGGTTTATAAGTCGGAGACTTTGGCAAGAGCTGCTCCAGACGCACAAACAAAACGACAAACAAAGATATTAGCGTCAGCATATCAGCAGAGACTCGGCTCAATTCATTAGCATGAAAGAAGACTTTAATTATTTTGCGCACCCAGCGCAATTAATAGAAGAGAACGGCATTCTTATGCTAGGGCTAATCGGGATGAGTCGGGATTTATTTTTTCATTAGTCATACAAAGATTGCAAGCCGAGCACGGACAATAAAGTTTTTTTGCATGTTTTATTTTCCTTTATACATTTCTTTTTAAGTGTTTTTTTTCAGTAATGAGTATTGGGTGGCCATTACTTGGTGGGTAGCACGGTACCCTTTCACCTCTGGTCGGAGAGTCCCTGGAGCGGTTGGGGGTCTAAAGGTGAAATCACTCTTCTGAACCTGGGATTTGAACTGGCAACCTTTCGATTGCAGGTGCTGCATCCAGTCCCCACTGAGGCAGATACTGCCCTTCAGCCAGCAACATCCTTAACCCCCAACCTCCCCCCATTATTTAGAAAGATCCACCCTATGATGTCAGTAATAATAACTATGAAAACAAATTCATAAAATCCATCCATCCATTCAACCATCCATTTTCTGTAACTACTTGTCCTGTGCAGGATCACAGATGGTATATCCTGGAGGCTATGGGTGCAAGGCAGGGAATAACCCAGGGCGGTGCACTAACCCATCACAGGGCACACTCACACACCATTCACTCACACTCACACACCATTCACTCACACACACCATTCATACACACACACACACTATTCAATCACACACCATTCACACTCACACACACCATTCACTTACACACCATTTAGTCACACACTTACACACCATTCAGTCACACACCATTCACACACACACCTTTCACTCACACTCACACACCATTCACACACACACACACCATTCACTCACACACCATTCACACACACACCTTTCACTCACACTCACACACCATTCACACACATACACACCATTCACACACACCATTCACACATACACACACACACACCATTCACTCACACACACAGGCAATTTGATAGCTCCAGTTAACCTCAGCATGTTTTTGGACCTGGGGGGGGAGGACTGGAGTACTCAAAGGAAACCCCACAATGACGTGGGGAGAACATGCAAACTCCACACACATGGAGCCATGGCGGAGACTCGAACCCAGGCCTCATAAAATGCATTTCCTTAAAATCAAACTTTCATATCTTTAAAAATGCATATTTTGTTTCATGCCACTACCATGGAAAATTATTCTATTGTCTTGTCTACCATGATATAGAATTAGAGAATGAAAACCACAGGGCTGCTTCTATCTTTCCTAAATCTTTACCATGGTACCAGAGTGCAGTTTTTACACGGTAATAACATTTTGCTTTTGTGAAACGCAGAGTCCCCTAACCCTGATAATCAGTCGTCATTGTTGCAAAATAAAAACACATTTTAAGAAAGCAATTTGAGTTAAAAGTGAATATATAATTAACAAAAGAAAAACAAATTATTCACATTATAGAAGAATATAATTTCAGGTTGTAAATGCTTCTGGTGCTTGGCTGTAGAAAAATAATTTGTTGCAAACAAAATTACCTTGAGGAATATGCACTGCTGGAAGGTGTGTTTTTTGTGAGGCTCTCTGGTCAGGTTTGGGGCTTTTTCAAGTCATGCCCAACATGGTTAGTTTTCAAACAAGTGAGGAACAAAATAATTTGCGGGCAGGATCACGGGGTAAAAGAGGAATAGAAACAACAGAACCTGCGAATATCGGCTTAGTCATACAGAGGTTTGTTATAACGGCCAGATGTTGCCTCCGTGAGACCGCCCCCCCCCCCCCCAAACTGAGGCCTACTTAAGGAAAGGAAGCCGTTAGTGAAATGGAGCTTCTTGGGGCTTACCGTTTCTGTAACACGCGCCTGAGTGATCCTGCGGCAATGTGGCGTAGGCTGTTATGGTCCGACGAGATATAATTGGAGCTAAATTCAGTGTAAATGTCAGGCTCCGTGTTTGCAGACTCAGTGCTGTGCATCACCAAGTCGTCACCATGTCTACTGTCAACCATGGTGGTTTCTGTAGCTGGCTACAGGGGTAATTCCGCTCAGCGGGAACTGGGAAGCTTGTTAGGACCGAGGGAAAGATGGACAGAACAAAGTGTAGGCAAGAAATAGACGGGGAAAGCTGTCCGAGTCTGCCAATTACTTTTTTTTTAGCAGAATGATGACTGAAAGTAAGAGGCCAAAGGTACGTCTGGTGTGACTGAGAATAAAAATAAATAAGCCCTGAGTATTTGTGCGAACTCAACACACAAGTTTATGGTAGACATTTTTCCAAATGACACAAGTGCTTCGTTCAACTGTTGCATTTACGGAAAATTCAGTTTTCCTCGCATTTACTGCAGCTGGGGTCATGTTTACAAAAAGCACAATATTCTCCTTGAGATTTTCTCCTGAGACAAGGTTAGCAAGGTTACGTAAAGAGGAGGATCTACCAGTTGGGTCTCCTAGTTAAAAAAGAGAGATATTCTCCCTTGAAGTTGAGTTTTGTATGAAGATTTTGTCAGTTGAAGTCAACCATCTGGAAATCTAAATTTGTCTATTATATTCTATGATATTCATAACATAGTATTTAATACAATAATGGATAACATGCATGTCTGTTACATTTATATATTTGTGTCTTTACTGTAAGGAGGTTAGGACATTATACATTATTTTATCATTAAATAGGTGCATTCCCTTTAAAGTTACTGCAATACTTTAGTTTGAAGCATTTACAGTAATTTGACCCTGGCTGAATTACTGGGTTTGATTTCTTTCACGATTTTTATTATCTATGGGAGTGGGAGAACCGTTTACATTGTCAATTTAACTTCTCCAGGTCTGGACAAAAAAAGAGTGGGAACACTGACATGTTATTAATCTGCCTCGCTCTTGTTGCCGCGAGTGAAGATTGCTGCAGACACTGGGGAGTGCCGAGCTGTGCAGTTTTCTGGAAGGTCGCGGGGACAATGACAGCGGTCAAGGCACTGAGACTTTACGCTTTTCACTCAGGGAATGTTGTTCTTTTCTCACCCGTTTGCTATTCATCTCTATGAGTCTGCTTATCCGCACGGCTCCGGATCACGTCGATCCCATCTCTGGGAGCGCAGGACGTTTGACCGGTCATGCCCCGGGCGCGATTTACGTACACGAGCCTGCTGCACCTATGGCGTGGTTTAGTCGCTGCTTTTGCCTTGCCAAAAAGCCCCCGAGCAAAAAAATAAAATAAAAAATGCACGCAAAATAGCGTGTGCACACAGCTGGATTCAAGCACGTGACCACATCCCTGGGAAGTGAGAGGCAACAGCGCCCCCCGCTGGGCTATTGTGCCAGCGCCTACCTGGTGCGCTCTTAGCTACCATCTTTCATTTATAAGCTAGTTATTATGCAGCATGCAGTGTCCTTTTATTAGGATTCATTGATGTCATACTGTACGCAGTGGTGGACCGTCGGTGTGAAAATTATTTATTTTCGTCGAGTGATATTGCATCAGTCGGCTCCTTGCTGAGCCTAAGAGTACCACCTTCCCTTTTCCCTTATTCACTAATTAGATGCAGAAATGCGACTTCCTGCGGGGAGCGGCTGCGGAAAGTGTGTCAGCGCGCCGCGCTGCTCGGCCCGGCTCCGCTCAGCCTCCGACGCCTTCACCCGCGCCGGGCGGTCGACCCCGGCGACGCGATCGCCCACGGCTTGCGTCTTACGCTTCCCCGGCGCGGCTGCTCTCCGGGCCGAGATTGGGAGGAGGGACCCGAGAGAGACACCTGGAAAGAAGAGTTGGGGGGGGTTGTAGAAAGAGTAGTGGCTATATCTGGATGACTGGCGGGCCCCGGGGGATGAGAGAGGAATGGCTATCCGGTGTCCAAAAGCGCGGCAACAGCAATACAAAGAGGGGGCAAAGAGCAGAAAACGATTACTGATCCCTCCGCCATCGATACGTGAATAGTGGCGTTTTTGCCACGTGCGGAATAATCAGCTGGCAGAAACGTTACTGGCGCTAACTGATCCCTTACCAGTGTGGTGTAGGAGCGGGTAAGGATCTTAAGAACGGGATATCGTGACAGGATATTTCTGAAAATAACATGATTTAGCCTCCAGATATACGGAGTTGTGAGCATAAAATGGAGCCAGCATTGCGCAACTCTTTTATATGCTTAAATTATACAGACTGTGTAATATCAATGGATATGTATCATACATTATATATTGTAGCATACACAGCATGGCATAGGTAATTTTGAGCGTGACCCTGCATGCTAAAACGTGTATATTGTGTATAGCTAAATGATTAAATCAATACCAGTTAGGGGGCAAAGCTAAATCACGTTGAAACGTTAATTCTTATCCGCACAGTGTTATGTGGCATGGAAGAAAGTCCTAGCAAATTAGCACTACAGTAAATATGCATTTAATGAATTTGATAATCGTTCGACAAAAACAGCCCATCTGGTGAGTGAAACCGTCAGCTGATTCATTAGAGGAGTACAGCTTGCAAGTAGAAGAATCGTTTTTAAAAAGAGCATGATTTTTTTTCTGAAATGATTTTCTAATCTTAATTACTTAATTGTTCATGACACCCCCACATACCATTGATGTAATTAAAGATTAATTAAAAAGAGGTAATTAAAATGACTTTTTCCCTCCTCTCTTGCTCTCTCTCCGTATTGTGACCCCTGTTCCGCTATCTGCTTCATTAGCACAGGTACAGCATATACGAGTTCTTCTGCCGCTAGGTTCCGCACGACTAATCTTAACTTTTTAACTTTTAATACAGGATATAATACTGCAGTGTATGCATTAGTACAAGTAAAACAGTCTGTTAAAGGTCCAGTATCAGTCATCAATATGAAAAACCAATCAATACTACAGTCTCTTATGTGGAGAAATGGTTTTAAACTTGAAATACTTTTCATTAACTTGTCCTAATGGTATGATTCTATCAGAACACCATCATAAATTATTCCACTTACCGATGCTACTTTTCATGTTTTTTGCACATCTACACATTCTGTCTTTGGAGATGATTCACGGTGTGATGATGAGGGATCACTTAACCTGACTTAAATCCTGTCAGGACAAAAATGAGCATTAATCTGCATTGAATGTCTTTTAAGTAATTTATGTATAAGGCGGATTGAACTCTACATCCTCTCACTGTACAAACACAAAGGTCTAAAAAAAGCCTTACATTCAGTGCTTTTTGAGTAATGATCTGGACTGATCTTTATTGCTGTGGAAAGGTCTTTAAATAAGGAGTGAAACCCACACAGCTTATCAAATATGTGTACTTTTTTTAAATGAATTTTTATTGTTATTTTTAGTTACCAGTCAAATATAAGAGCTATTTTTCTTTGGCCGTTGGGCAGAACAGTATGTATTTTTATTTAAATTACTTCTCAAAATGTTGTCTGAATAAATTAAATTAATCCATCACAAACAGTTATTGTACTTCCCATCTAAATGCCATGTAACAGTTAGATACTAAATGCCTGGGATGAGAGTAATGTAAGGACCTGGTGTCTTAAGAGATGCCTGATTTTTATAGCTCACTATGAGCGAGAATTAATGGGGCCTGATCCTTAGTACCGCTTGATTTTTCTGGGATAATGTGCAGGATGGTACATTTCAGGGTGTAACTTGCATGAGGTTTTTCCTCAATCAATGATATTAAATATTCAGCAAAGTTTTAAAAGAGGAAGTTAATACAAAGTTGGGATGGAGGATGAAATGCCTACAGAATGTAGGCTGTGGACTTAATTGCTTGAGTGAAAATAAAGGCGCTCTTTGTTCTTACTTAGGCCCGTCTGATTTAGCATTTCTGTACCACATGGTTGCAGTTAATGATTTATAACCACACCAGACCGCAAACCGTACACCACCTTTTCCTGACATTTGTGCCACATAGGGTGTAGGGTTTACACAGAAAAGTGTAGTCATTTCTCATGAGCACTGATCCCACGAAGGGTCACAGCAAGCGTCGGGCTTATTGCAGAAAGCACAGGACACACACGCTGGACAGGAAGCGAGTCCATCGCAGGAAACACGCACACACAGACACACACTACATAGGCTGCATATACGTATGGTATCATATAGCCAGTAGGGGGCAGAGAAAAAATAAGCAGCAGCATTTAAAAACACTCTTAAAGGATTAATTAAAAAATGGTGAACGCATCGATTTTGTGGCGTTATCATCTGCCTGTGTATTCTGCTAAAATACTCATTTATTGGAATAGAGACATTTTCCTGGAGCTTTTCTGCACCGGCACCTGCTCTGTCTTACGGCATTAAAAATCAATCCGGAGCCATACATGGCAATGTGGTTCCCTCAGCCGCTCTATTTCACGGAAAACTGCTCAGCGGGGGCTCCCTGCTGTTCGGGGAGTGCCATGTTGTGTTGGTTTGCGTTAGCCCCCCCCAGGAACGAACGCGAGGCCCGCAATTTCACATTGTCCCGCAGATGTCACAGTCTTGTTAATGCAATTTTCGTGGCGCCCCGTTTCTCCTGCCCATTCGGCACTGACGCGGCGTAGTGCGTTGCATTTACGCACGCCCCTGACAGCGCCGCAGCCAGTGTCATTTCTGCATAGCTGGAAATTTCTGGCAAACGGGGTCCAAGACATTAGTCAGACTGGCTTTTTTTCCATCTCCAGTTTTTTTTTTCGTTTTGATTTAGCTTCTGTGCAACACACTTTCACTTTTTTTTATAACCTCTGGAGGTGGCTGTCTTCAGCCCTCACGCCTTTGTTGTTCTTCTGCGTTTCTTTTTCCCTTTCCCCGTTACACGTAAGAGTTTTATACCTAGCCTGGGGTATCTCACAGTTCCCTCGCGGCCGCTTTTAGGCACCTGCATCAGGATAAACAGCGGTGAAGCAGTACTTCACTACCTTTTCCTTCCTCGTTCTCCGCCCTCCTGCTCTTTTTCCCTACTTCATTGTTAGGTAGTTTAACTCGTGCTGCCACAAAGGCAAAAGAAATGCTTCATGTAGCAAAAAAAAAAAAAAAAATTAGCTCCCCGCTAATTTGTCGACGCTCCCTGAATGTTCATCTAATCAGTCATAAACGGCAGTTGATTTTAGAGATGCAGAAAGGGTGGCGGGAGCAAATAAAATAATAATGATAATGGACAATAGGTAATAATTTCTCAGTGCTGTTTTGTGGATGAATCATACATATCAGCCTACTAATCAGGCTGCTTTTTCAGGCGTTTTTTTTCTTTCTTTTTTTTTTTTTTCAAAGATTGATCTAACTACCGCACCTATCCAGGCGTTTCTCCCGCAGCCCACGCCGCACAGAAAGAGGGAAAATCATCCGGCCGGTTTCTCCTCATGGACGCACTTGAGGTAGCTTCTTCCCGGAGAGCTCAATGCTGGGCCGTTAATCAAGCTCTGAACCTGGCGGCCTGTATCTGCTGTGCCGTTGTTGCGCCTAGTGCCCCAAGTGGCCCCACCCCCTGTATAGCTGATGGATTTTCATTGGTCCGTTTGGAAGCAGGTGCCCGTTTTCTCTGACCCCCCCCCAGCCCCCCTATGGCCCCATTATATTTGCACGTGCTGAACCCAAGTATGTTCAGTGTATCCCCTAATGTGTTGTCCAGGGCCGCACCTACAGCTTAACCTTATATGAAGGACTGTGCTCAGCATGTCAGGAGTATAAGGCACCATGTTTAAATTGAGCATCGTCCCAGAGGGCTTAGGCACATTGTTATGTTACCCTAAATAACTCAAGCAAAATACCTGGCAGTATTAATGGGTAGAACTGTAAGGATAAAATTGCGGACTCACAAAATGATCATATACTGTACTGCATATTGCTGATGAAACATTAGATTCAAGCCTCAGTTCCGGCCTAGAGTCCTGTGTGAGATGTTATAGATCCAAATTCCTTTATGGGACGTGCTGGTGTTAAACCTGAATCGCTAACCAGATGGTGAAATGTGTGAATAGATAAATGTTTATAACAGACAGCCTTCTGACAGCCTGAGTTTTTGTTCTTGCATTATGAGAAATAATTAGGGCTGATAAGAGTCTGGAAAACTTGGGAAACTGGAGAAAAATTATTTTGTTTTGGCTCTAGCTGGAGTGGAGGATTTTAATATGAGAGACACAAAATGATCTGTGCAGTAAATATTCACACAAACCATGCATGTGGGCAAATTACCGTCTTGAAATAATTCAGTAGCTGTTTTTAACTGTGCTTGACTGACTGCCTTTCTTGAGTATTGAGAAAATGGCAGCCCTCAATTAGTAGAGCAGAGTTAATTCAAACAGAAAAGCAATAATTACAAACAGGATTTTTTTTTTATCAAATTGTCTATTAGGAGCAGAGTAAATCAGTGAAATTGTTGTTTGAGTGCTTTAGTAAATATAAAAATTAGTTAGTTAAACAGCTTGGCTTTTTCAGTCAAATGCACAGATGATTCTTTTTGTTTCATTTCGGTGAACGAGTTTAAAGTTTTGAGTCTTGCAGCAGGAGCTGCGCCCGTTCTGCATCCAGGTTAGCTAAACAGAATATTTCATTTCTGACACCCATATTACATGTCATTAGTCAGTGATAGCCTTAAGATGAAGTAATTACTCCTCCTCACATGTGGTCATATTCTCCTGTCTTCCCATCCTCCCTGCGTTGCCGTGGTGATTTATCTGCATTAGGGCTTCTTGGGTATTCATGGCCGACTTGGAGCAACCCACCAGCATGGTACTGCTGAACGTGGTCTTATGGCAATCACTTAAAGGCAACGGAGGAAGAGATGTGTTAGATGTTGACAGGCAGAATTCGTAGCTGCATATAACTGGGGGAGGCATGACTGAAGCTGCAGGAACCTTAGTGTACCAGTAGGGGATGCCCCAAAAGATCACCCTCTTGATGATGCTCTACCAGACTATTGAATTTCGGAACTCAGAAAATGGCTCAATCATGACTAACCTTGCTCATGCATGAACGTCTATATGCCGGTCATTGAATGCCCACAGAAAACATTTCCTAATGTAAACATTTGGCTTCCACTGTATTGGATTTCCCGTTGTTTTTGACTTGTTTGCAAAGCCTTTAAAATCGACTGTCCTCCTGGGCCCTACGGCCGACGGATGCAGGACTAAAGCCCTCCGCAGAGGAAGCTTGACAGTTCCGCTCCTCGTAAAAAATATTTAACTGCATTTGACTGCTGAAGTTTTGGCAACGTGGCTTAAAAAATGCATTTAATATGAACAAATTAAAAATGACAGGTTCGGACGAATAGCATTCTTGAATTTCAAACAGGGCTTGCCGCAAAAAAATGGGTGCATCTGAATTCATCTCACCATTTACCGAAAGGCCGTCTTCAAGGACATGCATATAAAAAGCCCTCACTATATAAAACAATACGGCCGCCACCAGCCAATGACATCTTACTATGACAAATTCAAATATAAGACCTTAATAGTGGATTCAATACTATGCATAGAATTTGGCAAGCAGATAGAATTTATGACAACACATCTGGTGGACCATATGACTGTGATCAGATGTGCGGCAACTCTATTTTCAAAAAGTCATTTTAAAATCCAGCCTTATTTCTGCGACTTTCAGACTTGATCTTAAAACATATGATGAATAAAAAGGCCTTTTTTTCCAACCTCTAAATATTTATATTTATATATAAATGGTTTCTTGGGTACATATTTTGAAAAGTTTCTGCATTACGCAGGTGTCTGCCGCAGTAACACAGCACAAGCTGCATCTGGACATGTATTAATAATTATTTATGTAGCATTTAGCTGCTGGAAAGTGGTAATTAATCCTAGATAATGCCAGGTGAAAAGGTGGATTATTTCAGAAGGTGGTTTGCTTTAGTCTCACGATTATACCAAGCTTAATTGAATCTATTATCGAGCTGTACGCATTCCATACAAACTGTTTACTTTTTTAAAACTCTAACCTTTGTTTGATAAAATCTATAGCAGGGGGCAAAACTGATGATCAAGCAATTAGACGGTATTGAATAATTCAGTATTGGATGTGTTGAGTAATATCTATACTGAGTAAGATTAAGTATTATCTGCTAAATGAGAGCATTAATGAACGTCAGCAATGCACATTTAGGCTGGTAACAAGGGGTCATCCTTCTCCCTCACACGGCCAAGTAGCTGTGGACAGTCAAACTAGAGTCTTTTTCAGCTCAAGGAATAATATGACCGTCAAGCCAACTGAGGTCCAGATTTCTTTTTATATCCATCACATTGTTAAGTTATATTTAAGCATGTGTATATAAAGTGTGTACATTATATAAATGAAAATAAGATTGTTTCCTTGAGCTCTGATGGATTGAAGTACCTTTTTCCAGGCCTTGAGTCTTCAGTGCTGTACTCATATTGCCGATCATTTATACCTGTCAAAATGATGGGCAAGGTTTTACGTTTTTATGTATCTTCAAAATTTATATCATTTCTCAAAAAGGCTTCTAAGAGCCTTTTATTGGCGCTCCACTGCGTTGTCTTTCTCATGTGTGCCTTATAAAACTTGATATATTGCTAATAATTCTGACAGCTATAGACGGAAAAGTTAGTCACCCTATTTTCAAATCCAAACTAATGAAAAAATGATAAAGTCATTTCTCCCCTCAGATAAGGCTAAAAGTATATACAAATAATAAGTAGCAAAAATGTAACATTCGCCCATTCCAGGCATATGTTTTTGTCATACGCTTATCTGACAAGATAAATTGTATCATCGTTGTTTAACGTGACATTCTGAAATTCTTCCTGCGCTAATGATCTCAGATTACAGTTTAACGTCAAAGCCATGGCCCTGGACTGGGAGTGAAATCTGTTTGGAAAAGTGTTGGAAATCTGTTCCAGAAGGTTCACATTCCATTAAAATACGCACTCTTATCACTCTCTGTTTTTCCGCATCAAAGTGACAGATGACCTTTGTATTCTTAGCCAGACAAAGCTACCAAAGAAATGAGTAAATGACAGGTAATTATTTGTAAACGGGAACCTGTCGAAGCCATGGCCCTTTGGAACTGGACAAAATGCTAGTAGCTAAGCAATCTTGTAAAGGCTTTTGTTACTTTCACTGCATGCTAAATTGCTACTTTGACAGTAGTTAATCAATTAAAACGGTAATGGGCCTGGCATTTTTCTTTCTTTCTTCCTTTGTTCTTCTACATCATTTTTTATCGGTTTTGTGATTTCGGGAAGAAGAATATCAAAGCAATAAAAAAAGATCAAGTCAATGACTGAGACAGTGGCGGGGAATGTGAGCGTTGCCGATTGGACGAGGGAAGGGTCAGAGGTTGCGAGGCGATAAAGCAGGGGGAGAGGAGGAAGTCCCGGGAGGAAGATGAAAGAGCACACGTGGGCTCTGGTGGAACAGAGACCTGTGTGGAGGCCAGGGTTAAAGCGAATAGGCCAAGAATAGAGTGGAGAGACGTGAGATATGGGGAGACAGACAGAACAGGGTGAATCTCTGAAGAAAGCTGGAATAGCAGCTAAATTAGATGGGGCAGGGTTGAGTTTTTTCAGCTTTGTGGTTTTATGGTTTACAATTGTCCTCCTTGTAAAGGGAATTAATTAACTAAAGACCTTACAAACATTCATTCTTGTAGCTTAAGGGCAGGAAAATGTAAATATCCTATTTTAATTCCAAAATGAGGATGTTGTTGGGTTGGTCCTTCCATTTGTCTCTCTCCTCCAGCCCCCTTCATCAGGACGTGGTTGTGGATGACTCACAATTGTCTCTTAAAATATTTTGTTGATTTTCCTTTGGGGGTGGGTGGAGGTTGGCTTTTATGACACTCAGTTAATGTGGAAGCATTTACAGTCTGCTTTGAATTTTAAAGCGTTGGATGTTAAATGTCTTTAATATTAATTTCGCTGCTCTCGGCGTGTGTAGGTGAGAAACGGCGGCAGATGTATGTGAACATGTGGCTTAAAAAAAAAAAAACATCTGGAGGGGAGGAGCTGAGTGTTCATGCAGTTTCTCACCCTGCCTGCATTTCCATCATGTGATCTGGATGGTCAATCAACAGTAGGATGATTTACCCAGGAACAGAACTAGAGATTTTAGGTCCTGAACCCAAACCAATCCAATTATGTTCCAATTTATTTTTTTTTTTTAAATCCTCCAAACGTTTCCCTCCTTTATGGTGCATCTGCCCTAGAGCCATAGCTATAAACTAATGCGGACTGGGGGTGGTTTGTAGCTCAAACAGTTGGGATACAGTGCCTGTGATTAGAAGGTTACTGGTTCAGATCCCAGGGTTGGCTGAGGGATTTCACCATCGGGGCCTTAAGCAAGACCTCTAACCCCCATTTGCTGTAGGGACTGGCTAGTCTCAAAAAATATATATATTACTGTTATGTTATCCGGTGCAAATTCGTTCTTTGCAGGTATGACATTGAAAGTAACCTAGCAGATAAAGACAATGTAAATGCACACACACACACATATATATATATATATATATATAAAATATACACACACTACACTACCAGTCAAAAGTTTTTGCACACACTCAGAATTTCTACATCTGCCTGTCACTCACCTAACATTTACTAAATATTCTTTGCTGACAAGTAAATTTACAGTGTGTTCACCTTTTGAGTAACTTTATTAGAATGACAATGTCATATCTTTCTATCCGGAAAGTAACCTCCTCTAGCAGTTATAACAGCAGAGCAAAAATTCAAGGCATTCTTTCTACAAGGGACATTAAATACTGCTCTGTTTCAAGGGATGAAACAGGTAACTAGTGCATTTAAAGTCAAAGGACAGCCTAGAATTTGACTACGCTATCACCATACAACCAGTTAATAGGGTGTCAGACGTGCACTGTTACAAACTGATTCCATGTTATTAAACTTTTTTTAACTTGTTTATATGTTATAGTTGTTGACTCAACTGTCCAGTGCCTAACAAGAATAAAGAAAATCTGCAGTTTATGAAATAAATGGAAAAGTGGTAAAAAACTGTGGTGTGCAAAAAAGTTTGACTGGTAGTGTATGAAATACCAAGGTTACTTTTTAATGATTTTCAGTTTGAAATATATATTTAGAGGTGAAATTCTGTTGTGATATTCCTTTTGATGCGACACACTTCATGCTGCCCAGGTTGATCTGAGATACCGGCCTGAGATCGTGACTCTGGTTTCAGGTCGGATGTATTCATCTGCTGGAGATATCCTGCCTTCTCTATTGTTTACTATCGTCTCGGCTGAGAGCACGCTGTACTCTTTTGGTAAATACAGTGTGGCGCGGCGGTCACTGGGCCGCGGAAATGGGACGCCATCGTAGAGATGTCACTGCTTCATAAAAACAGCCAGGTCTAAATATAACCAGTACAGTGACCGAGTCAACCTTCTGCCCTCAGTGTATTTAAGTCTGCCCTCAGGACGGGAGTCTTGAATGCCAGTAGAAAAGGACAATAAGTCTGCTTATATCAAAAACACTGAATTTTTAACTGTGAAGAATTCTTTAAAAAAAAGTGGAAAATAGAATCAAATGAAATATTAATCTGAATACGAATGAAAATTCCCCCCAGTATGAGCTCTTCCCTAATCCGCCAAGATAAGTACTTTCTTGGCGTAAAATGAAAAATAATCTTGAATCTAAAAGCTTTGTTGCGTAATCTGTTTGGTCTGTCCATGGGTCACACCCCTGTTCAGTCTCATAATGTACAAAAAGATGGATCTTAAGCTCTACTAGATAACTGTGGAGTCCCTATGTATCTCTTCCTGCTATAGTCAAGTAATTAAGCTCAACTTTAACACTGAGAGTGCAGCTCTTGTGTTCATCTTTTAATGGAGAAGTTCATAAAAATAAAATCTGCTTATCCTTAACTGTGTGCTAGTACACTTGGACTTTACAGACACTGATGCTTAAATTTAATTTCCATTCCCCCAAAAATCGAAATGCATCACTGAAGTCACGACATGTTATTAGTTTGGAACACCATCAAAGTACATGGGGGGGGGGGGGGGGATCAGTTACGGGTAGTTTAGCCATCGTCGTAAAAAATGACAGATCAATTTACCGTGAGAGCCTGTGTGTAGCATCGGATTGTGTGTGATTAGGGCAGTAGAGGAATGAGTGTATGTGCTGGGCAGACAGGGTGACCATTCAGAGTTGAGGGAGATGGGGATTAGCCATGCGATTAAGACTGATAAGAGGCCTGATAGCTGAAATTCTACACTGGAGTCATTAGTTTGACCTAGAGTATCCACTTATTGACCCCTGTCCCAATAAGCAGGAATGACTGAGGCATCTCCAGTATGTCAGAAATCTTCTGTTAACCCCCCCCCCACAGCCCCCCACGTCATCCATTTTCAAATGCTGGGTCATTTACAATGATTTTCCTTCATGAGCTTCCCTCTTTTACTGACTGTAACATCACTCACTGGATTTGAATCAGAACAGTATATAAACGTAATAAAACCTTGGATGAAAGCATAAAAAGAGGCCTTACTCTGTAAAGAGTGCCGACTGTGTAATGGCAGAGACGCACGCGGAAAAACAAAATGGCCGCCCTCACTGTTTGCCTGGTAGCTATAGGGTGCTTAAATTGATAGCTGTGGCCTTCCTGCTCCACGGAGGGGACTCTGTATTACTTTTATATGGAATATAATGTGTTTGATGAGCACATCTGGAGCCTGGAGGGGGAGACAAGGCCCCCCACCCTCCCTGCTCCACTAGCCTGCCACTAAACTCCCCGCCGCGTTTCTGCTCTTCAGACGTGCACCGCTGAGACTGAGCCGCTCGGTAACGACCCATAAATTGCAGAATCAAGAGGGGCGAAGCGCCGCTAAGCTGGCGCCTCCGCTTAGCCGTAAAAAGCCCGCGTGTGCACTCCATCCGCCAGAGCTATTGTTTCCCCTACCTGCCTAGATGCGCGTGATCACACAGAGCCTCCTCCCGTGCAGTCAGGCTGCACTTCTAGAAATTTCCGGCCCTGTAGATTCGTTCATAGGTAGTCAGGTTTGGGAGTAATGTGAATTAATTAATCACGTGTATCCAGTGCTGCTCATTACCGTTCAGCTGGGGAGGGAATAAGGTTCCCAGGGTACCGCAGTTGAATTCTCCAAAGGCCCCCCTCCTCCTCCTTTCCTACACTCCTCATGTCACCACAGTGGTTTATTAAGAGTAAAAATTTATGCTCTGTGAATCATCACTGTTTCGTGATCTCGCTGACAAACCCAAGCCACATTTTCCTGATTTTTTTTCCCTCCTGCTGTCAATGGCTTTCATTCATATTATGTAACACTGTGCCTCCCCAAAACTCCATTTCCCATGAACCCTCAGTTCTAACCATAACCTCTTATGAAACTGTTGTAAAAAGTACATGTGTTTTGTTTTGAATTCCCATTATACCAAGTGATTATTTCCATGGAAGACTACTGGTATCGAGCAAACTGGTGTGAGGAAGCTTGTTAATAAATGAGGGACACTCAGGATGGGCCTTGATCGAATGTTACTGGTACCGATTGAAAATGAGAAAAGGAGAAGCAGAATGGTCCCTGTGGACCACTGAGCCGTTTCACCCGGCTTTGCCGCGCTGACATTTCAGTCGAGTAAATTGGCAAACGCTGGCATTTCTCTGCCATTCCTGGGTCAAGGATCTCAATCATTGTTTACAATTTACTCAAGAGATATTCGGTGACATCATCGGCTGTGCCAGCAATGTGGTTATTTGTGTTGTGTTTTTTAATCGTACCTCATTACCCGAATTACCTTTGTGAGGGTGCTAATTTCTCATGGTCTTTGGACAGTGTTTAGCAGCATTACAGTGTGGGTTGCGGTCTGCTTGTTTTTTTTTTATGCTGATATGAATATTTCATCCAGCAGATGGTGAGAATGTCAAGCCATGACACTGGTTTATTAATCTATAACTCTTTCCCCCCGATGGGAGGCGTGAGGTTGTCACTGGTACATTGTTTTGGCAGAGTTTTCCCGTTACTCTGCATGGCTCGCTTTTTC
This sequence comes from Mormyrus proboscirostris, assembly GCA_026779585.1. Lineage (NCBI taxonomy): Eukaryota > Metazoa > Chordata > Actinopteri > Osteoglossiformes > Mormyridae > Mormyrus > Mormyrus proboscirostris. Next base: position 6,196,348 of record JAODKF010000053.1, on the reverse strand, counting down.
CCGACCCACGTCGGAGCTGTGGAGGGGTCATCTTGACGCGCCACATCGTAAACCTGTGTTAACGCCCACCCATCCCATCCCACACACCCCCCCCCCCAGTGCTCAGAAGTGGACCTTCCCATGTCTCTCTTTTTCCATTCTTGTGAGTCATCAATCACTCGCCGACTGGCTGCCCGCTTTCCGGTCCGGTTGCCTCCGCATACCGTCGTCTCTACGACGACTGGCGTCTTCTCTCTGAAACAAGTCAGCCTCCTATGCCTGCTTTTTGAACCTCCTCGGAGTGGACGTTCCTGGACTTTGTCTGCTTGCTCTGAGCCACCTGTCCTTCGGACTGCAGGCTCCCCGTATTCTCACCAAAACTCAACTCCCACTTGCTTTATCAAAGTAATTATTTGGAGAGCAAATCACCGCACCTGCTGTTTCAGCTGCAAATCAGACACTAATAATAATGTACTCGGATGTTTTTTTTCTGACGTCTTCCGAAATCAGCAGGAACGTGGCCCTTGGGAATCTCCGCCGACACCCTTGCTGTATTCTCATTAGGCGTCTTTAACCTTCTCCTGTGGTACTGTGGGATGAATTTTACCCCATACAGCTGAGTTTGCACAAACCACATCCTTGTCTTGTTTTGATTGTTGGCTCCCCTCCCTCCTCAGTGCTTTTTTTTTTTCAGCCTCCCGGTTACCGTGGTTACGTAGGAGCGTCCTCCATGTTTGCGAGCCGTTGGCGCGTCCGGACCGTTGTGGGACCCGTCCGTCGTGAGGCAGATTTGGGAGCTCGGAGATCTGGCGCGTGCGGATCGCTGGGCGATCTTGATAAACAGCGCCACCCGTCGCAGTGATCCCACGTTCAGCAGATGGCTCCTCCCCCAGTTCCATGTGGAAAGCCCAGAACGGGAGGCGGTGCGAAGCCTCCTGCACTCCAACCTTGTCCTAGTCTCACACTCCTCCTGATGAAGCTGCTGCTCCTCGCTCCTCCCGGCCCTCGAGTGGACCCCTTGACTCGTCCTTGGCCTCTCCTGACATGGGAAAGAAATCCTTCACTCCTACTCACCTTCTGGAGTGAGAATCATCTCTCGCCCGTGTGACTGAAACTTCCACTCTGGAGATGGAGGGACGCCTTTGTTTCTGTGCAGGCCAAGTTTCTTCCAACTGTTTTGTGCAAGAAACATAGCTCTGAATGAGAACATTACACATGTATTCACAGTACACCAGAGAGGCGGCAATGTACCGCTTGCCGCATTGAATGACATAATAAAACCTAAATAAAACAACAAATGAATTATAGTTTTTTTTCCCTCTCTTGATCAGTATATAGCTTCAATTTGATTTCTTTTCTTTACCTGAGGCAGTACAGAAATTGTTTTAATATCATAAATCACAGCACATTTGTTGTCTTGTGTTCCACAAAATGGTCAACAACAAGGAAGGGGAAAGCATTTTTCTTCAAATATATATATATATATATATATATTTTCCATGGTACATATCCTAGCAGCAAATGAAGGGGAAAAGAGATAAGGCGGATGACACAGTTCCCTGCCTAGTAATACAGCTTAGCCTTGGGAAGGCTTTCGACTCTGGCTGGTCTCAAACCAAGTACATTCACATTACCAAAAAGAGAGAAGTCACACCTAATATTTCCTTGATGGCAAGCATAAACTTTGCAGTTTGAGCCGACGCGAAATGTCTTGAATGCATAGACATAAACAGCAGAACCGTATCCACAATCTCTTCCTGTGAGCTAGCTTTCAAAAAAGAATGATAAAAATCTTGAGTGTTATAAGAATACGTAAGATACCCAGAAGAGAAAGATGTATGTAGTAGTTTGGGATTTTGCATGGTTTTATATATATATATATACACACACATACACACACTTTCCTGTTTATCACACAAATTGAACTCCTAGATGTGGTGATTCGTGTGTGTATTAAATATCCCCGATTGGTTGTCAGGGGATGGTGTGTTGCAGTAATTGAAAATCGCACCACAGAGATTGCAAACGTAGAGAAGGTTCCCCCACTGGTTCTTTAAACACAACCTATTTTGTTCCTGTGATGACATTAGAAGATAAAGTCAAGTTAATAAAAGAACACAAAGCTGGTTAATAAAACGTAGAGGTCTTCGAGTCCTGTCCATTGCTCATAAAAATAACACCCTAATCCTTCTCTCTTCTGTAAGTAAATGTGCCGGTGAGATGTAGACATATGGAATGTTCTTAGGACGTGGCTCTGAGGGTAGGAGCACCAGAAGGCTGCTGTCCTGTCTCATGTTCCGTTGATGAAGCCATCCGTCCCGCAGCTCGCTGACAACCTCCATATTGGCCGTGTGATGGAGAACAAGCGGTGGATAATCACTCCTTTTAACCTTTCGGAACCACGCAGCCTGAGAGACCTATGAAGAATGCAAGCATGCAAGCGTGTTTTAAGCATGCTTTACTCAAAGAATTTAGGAGAGACTGACAGCCGTCACCATGAATCAGCATGTCTGAATATAGTTACCAAGCTAGTAAAAAGCATTGGTGGTACTACACTCCATCTTCCTACCTCTAGAGGGGGAGGAATCCTGGAGATTATCCCTGGAAACACAGGATACCAGGGACCTTTTGAGATGCCCATATGCCAGTTTATGTAACTGCTTGTCTTTGGACTATCGGAGAAGCCAGGGCACATGAAGCAGACACACACACACACACACACACACACATCCAGAGGCAAGATTCAAACCCACCCCCCTGGAGGTGTGAGGTAACAATGCTGGCAGCTCAGCCGTCCTTCCTCATTAAGAGTGTTAATCAATAAACATCAAAGAGAGCCAATCAAATTCCTATACTGAATCACTTAGTAGAGTGTTTCTCAATCCACTCCTCTGGGTGCCCTCAGACAATATACGTCTTTGCTTCCTTTCAGCTCTCACAAAGACACCGAACACCTGGTAGAGGTGTCGGGAGCTGGGAGGGAGCAAAAATGTGGACTGACTTAGCATGTAATATCAGGAGTGGGCACCCTGATCCTGGGAAACATCAGGTTTTGACCGCAATCATTCAGTTCACCTTTTCTTTTTTCCCCAGTAACTGTAAGATTGTCTTTTTTTTTCCCCTTCACCCAGTAAATGTACCCCCCACCCCAACTCCTGGAACCCACTCTGCTGCAGTCATTCTGCAGCTTAATGTCTTATGTGTATGTTTTGGCCCCAACATGAGGGATGTTTTCTGTCCTTTTTAGACCATCTATTGGCCTGTCCTTATGGCTTCAAGTTCCAAGTTTTGTCACATACACAATCACACGCTGTACCACTGTGCAGTGAAACGCTTTTCCATCTCCTTTCTGGACTGTGATTGAAAGAAGAAAGCAATCCAAAGGAAAACAATAGTATAAAAAAGACAATTCATTCATATTTCATTGTTTTTATTCATTATCAGAAATAAGAAAACGACTGCACAACAGACAAAATATCGGCAAGAGTTCCAAGTACCGGATGGTATACGCACGCAACGTGACTTGTTAACTATGGAAAGTCCTCATTCAGGGTATGACCGTAGAAGCTTTTCCTCTGCGTCTCTGTTTTGGGCTTCGGGCTGCAGTAACGCCTCCCTGACCGCAGCAGCGAGAAGAGCCCGATTTCAGGTTGGAGAAGCTTACTCCCATCCCTAGCTGTGTCACACGGTTCAGTTCACCATCCTCCCCGGAGTGACTCTTGCAGTCGTGTGCGTTCATACTCCCCTTGTATTGACAGAATTACATAATGAGAAGCCTCTGATAATGAACCCCCTTCTGCGGAGACTTGAATTATGGTTTTCATCGTCCAGGGTTTCCTCCTCCGATTTGTCATGTGCAAACAGTGCAGCGGGCTCGGTAATGGAGCAGGTGAAGAACAGCGAGAAAAAGATAAATTAGTGTGTCTCTTATTTTTTATGAGTTGTTCATTGTGGGATTAGAGCTGGCAGAGACTCAGGAAAATGTCTTGGGGATGAATATATTATTTCTTTTCACTATCAGGTAGATTTCCTTAGCTGAGCTATCTGCATTTTTATACAAATCAAAAACAGTTAAAATAAAGTCCTGCCAAAACAGAAATTAGAGTATCTTTTTAAAGTTATCTACATTTAAAATGATGGTCCTAATCCTTATTTCTTTTTGTGGATTTCTTACAGCGTTTGCGGTTTCCAAAAACAACAAATGACTTGGATATTAAACGTACCTAGAATATATCTTAAAAAAAAATCCACTCACGCTCACTGATTAACAAGACTTTTATATGCAAGTGTGGGGCGCAAAGGGGCGCCCAGGTAGAGCGGCAGATTGCATCTTTAACCTTGAATTGCAAGCCTGCATGTGCGCTTCACGCGCCATCTACCCAGCGACATCCCCCGCAGCCCCCTCCCGCCGACAGCCCCAGTTACTCAGCTGGCCCAGGTCAGGCTGGGAAATTTGATTTTTTTTTGGAAGGTTATTATTTATATGCTTGGAGAAGGAGATGCAGCTCACCCAGTGTAATACATTCATACAGTTGTGTGTGTTTTATTGTTTGTTTGTTTTAAATGGAGCAGTTGAGATAAGGTGCCATCGGCGGAGCAGCGCCCGCCGCCACCAGCATCCCTGCATGCGACGCCGCGGCGAGCGCGAGACGAGACCGAGTACCGCGTTTCTCGCCCTAAACATAAAGTCAACAAGCGATCTTCGACAAAATGACAGCGGTCTTTTCCGTGAGGTGACGCCGAGACAACAGAAGCCCAGCGCTCACCGCAGTATGCGCGTCGCTTTCTCAGCCGTAAATACAAGCAAATGCTTCATTTGCAGCCACGCGGCTAATCGCGTGAGCCGGCGCGTCCCAGGTGACCGTTAGGTGCAGCCTGCGCGATGGTGACAGATGTCAGCTCACCGTCAACCGACAGCGAGGAGCGGCCTTATAAACTTTACAAATAAATCCACATTACGACTAATTAGTCGGAGTCATTCAGCATATATCGGCCATAAAACGTCCTCATACCACGTACGTTTTGTGGCATGTACGTGAGCCGGTAAAAGCCAATATTATTGGTGTTTTTGTGTTTCTGTGAGGCGGCTAGTATACATTACTAGCGGCCTGAGTGTAGACGTGTGTAAGGGTCACGTACGTCCATCCGTGTAAAAAACGATGGTGTCGGAGACCATTAAAAAGTGCCCTGGCTAGCTTTACGGGCACATCACTTACCGTTTATGTGTTTTGCAAACAAATAAATGAAAGTCTGCCGGCCTGCGTGTTACTGTATTGCTTCAGCCTTGGTCCGGCCTTGGTCTGCCTCAGCGGCGTGGCCGTTTTTAGTTTGCAAACAAACAGTGAAAGTCAGAAAGTGAGGCCTGGCTGTTTGGTCGCCTGCAGCATGCTCGGGTGTCTGTGATTATCTCGCGTGTGAGCCGAACTCATTCTCCGAGTGATAATGAACAGGAGACCAGCAAAGCTCTGGAGTCATTTTCCATTCAGCCCTTTCTGTCATTTGCTTTCCATTTCTCATGCGTGATGGGCAACAAACCTTTCATTTTGCCGCCCCCCCCCTTACCCTTTTGTGTGACGTCAGTGGTGAGGTGGGACTTTTAGCATACCAATTAGCTTGCGCTGACTTGCAAACCACTGCAATACAGGTGGGAAGGGGGCAGGCTCTCTTTTAATCTCTAAAGGCAGAGGTTTACTGTGGAGGGCAGCTATAGCTAAGTGAAACGTTCACTTTGAATGCAGATGATATTTGCAATATGTGATGTAGTTACAAACTATAGCACAGTCACAGTAATGCTTTTAAGCTACCTGAAAGCCAGTTATCGTGCCAGTCTTGCTTTCTTGTAAAAAGCAGCAAGCTTTGCACAGATCAAAGCTCGGTCTGCTAACCTGCACCCCGACCTCCCTCTGTCTACCCCTACAGGTAAATAATCGGCCAGCTTCAAGCAAGGAGGGTCTTGATTTTGGAGCTGGCTCAGTGTGCAGCACTGCCAGGATGGACAACAGCGACCAGCGCCAGCGCTCGTTGACCCGCAGCCGGCACGGCAAAGACTTCCACTACAACTCCTCGCTGGACGCCGAGGACTGCTGTGTGCCCACGCAGAAGTCGTACAGCTCCAGCGAGACCCTGAAAGCGTATGATCATGACTCGCGGCTGCACTATGCCGGCTGCGTGGCCGACCTGGTGCACTGCGACGCTGACGAATTCACCAGGCAAAGTAAGTGTGTCTTTTAAGGTTCTCCTTGCCCCTCCCTCACATCAAGGAGGTCTGTGATCACTCTGCAAGCACCTCTGTACTGTGTACTGTGTAGTTTTACTCTGCACTTTTTCCTACCAAACGTTCCCTCACTTCAAAAATCTTCTTGACTTTCTCATAAAAGAAACTACGTACCTGTTACCCATATCAGGTGTTATATGTGAGCTGTATCCCCAAATACAGTGTGGTTGAACGTTTCATATATACGCAGTATACTTTTTTTTCCATAATCTTTAACTTTTGACACATGTAATCTAAACCATATCAGGCTAATATAGGTTGGGGTCATTTAAATCCTTTAGTGCACGGTGCGATCGTTCATTCTCCCATATATGTTATCAGCAGTTAGTTCCCAGTATTGCTTTCCTGATATGTGATCTGTGTAATCAATCACTAGACAATCTTTAGAAAGTCATTCCATGACCTACTAGCATTCCCTGGTCTATAAATTTAAAAAAGATGTCTGGGCTTTTGAGAGCCACGATTATAATTTACACTTTTAAATACTCACACTAATTAGGCTTCTAAGGCATGGGCATGACTGTCGCATGGATAGATCTTCAGAGGTCAGCAGAGACATGGATTTCTGTGAGCACATGCATTCAGAGTAGTAAACACAGGGCAGATATTTTTAAACGTTCCGCTTTCTAGTGTATTTTTTCAGATAATGCAGTTCAGTCAGATGATTGAGGTAGTTAAAAACTGCTAAGTACTTCCTTGGTATACATCCTCATGTGCAGGGGCACTGTAAATGGGTTGGAACAGTTCAGGGGGTCAGAGGTGAATTCGGGGGTTGGGCCCCGGTATGAGCTTCTATCAGGTAACCAAAGATTCCAAGCCTCGCTTCTGCTCCTTTGTGAGCTGTGGAAGTTGACATTTCTGTAATTAGCACATGCATGTCTATGATGCAAAGGACATGCAGGCATACAGTACCAGTAAAAAGTTTGGACACGCCAAGTCACCTACAAAGGAGGGTGATACGCTGCATGACATGACCTGGCCACCTGACCTTAACACAGTAGAGAGTTTTGGAGAGTTTGACCAGAGAGTGATGGAAAAGCAGCCAATGAGAGCTCAGCTTATGTGTGGGACCTTTTTCATGTCATGAAACGGCGTAGAGGAGACAGTAGGGTCCCTGGAGCAATTAGGGTTAAGGGCCTTGCTTAAGGTTTTGATGATGGGATCACTCTCCTGACAATGGGATTTGAACCAGAAACCTTCTGAGTCCCAACCCATAGAGATGCCCCTCCCAACTATCTTTTTAGTACTTTTTTGGTCAGTGCATAATCCATATGTGTTATTTTATAGCTTTTATATCTTAGTTGTAGTAAATAAATGTCACTCAGCCCTGAAGTAAGCAATTAAGTCAATGCAAATATACATAGTGAGGTTTCACTGGCCTCTGATCAGTTCACTTCCATTTGTTTGTCTCAATTTTACAAATGATTTAATATTTTTCTTTCTTAATTTTTTTGGCACTGTGCCTATGCCACCAACAGGAGTTGCACAACATTGGTGTGCATGCTCATGTTTCTCTTCTTTTACTGTCTATATTGACGGCTTTATTTGAAAGCTGGTCTACATAGCAACAGAAATGTTTTTTCATTCGGTTGTGTGGGATTATCAGACTATTGTTCATGCATCTGTTGTTTCTGATGGGAGACTACATAATAATCTGGAATTAGACAGCCCACTAGATTTCCCGTCAGAAGTCAAAAATGACTGAAGATTATATATGGGCCGAAGAGTTGCGATGCTGACATCCGAAATGAGTGTCATGTTGGATATTAAACAGCAAGACACATTTGGCAACACAACGCACTAGTCATGGATGGGGGGAGTTTGTAGCATACTGTGAAATGTTTATTCAAGAAAGCTTTACGTCTCTCTTGGTCATGTTTATGTCGTCCAAATGTATTTAGCTCAAAATGTGCAAGCGGTTTCTGTAGGTGATGCAGTCTGACATCTCTTATAATCCTATAGCAAATGTATGTGATCCTGGAAAATTCCTTCTGAGGTCGCTAAGGCCCCCAATACAATGTACAATGATATTATCATGAAATCTCTGATCCATCCATCTTTCATAACTGCTTATCCAGTGCCAGGTTCCAGTGAACCTGGAGCTTATTGCAGGAAGCATAGGGTACAAGATGGGGAGGGGGGGAGCCTGGACTGGATGCCATTCATGACAGGACACCTGTTCATACATACCATGGACAATTTAGAGTAAACACCTGACCAAACTGTATTCAAACACCTAACCTTGAAGTTGTGATGCTGCAGTGCCACTCACTGAGCTGTCATGCCACCTGACACATTCAGTTATTATTATTTATTTGTGTGGGAGGTATTTATCTTTACTTGACTTCACCTATGTAGACAGCTAGAAATATATTAACACTGCTTCTGTACCAGCCGCCTTCCTAAGATTTTACTCCCAAGCTTTCAGTTAGATGTGCCGTCCTTTAACTGCATCACCACCTGCTGCCGTTGTGCACGGGATGCTCTGTAGAGGGCTGCACACGAGCACTGCTTGCGACAGCAAACAGAATTAGCTACCAGGCCTTGCTGTGAATAAAAATATCAGTGCAAGCGGTTTGTCTGAAAATAACATGGGAGTCTGTGCTCTGTTTATGTCCTGCGTTTTTTTTTTGGTGACAGTTTTCTTCTTAACTGTAGAAATAAATTGAACAGCTACCACAATGATCTGAAGTGTTTTTATATCATTTCTTTATATGGTATTATGTTGAATGCATAGTGAAATGTTTTGGTTCTTACATCCTAATCTGGGGGGGGCTTCTCCTGACAAGCAAATTCAATCATTTTGACGTTTCTTAATCCTAACCGTTATATAAGATTTTGTTCTGTCTTTTCTCAGCCCCAATGAACACACCCAGTCCCTGTTGCCCATCCCTGCACTCATATGTTGCCCTTTAAAACTTGATGCCCATTTCATTTTGAGTGTCTGTCTTTCTGTCTGTCTGTCTTTGAGCCAAGAAACCCTAATAACTGTCCACCTATTATTAGCAGGATATTTCACATGGCAAAATGAAAGAAATTGTTAATCGTGTCTTTATTAAATTATACATATATGTGTGTGTGTGTGTGTGTGTGTGTGTGTGTGTATAAATTATGCATATATTTTTATATGTATGATATAAATACATTACTGGGTCTGGAAGACATTTGCAGCTATGACCGCTAAGAGACATAATGTGAGAAATTAGTAGTAGACATCCCAAAGTGTTTATCTCAGGGAGACAGAAAATCAAAATATGACTGGGAGAATAGTGCCTCTAGCAACACAGTGCCATAAAGATACCACACCCCGAGACACGCTAAGGAACTGCCTATGCATAATAGTCTGAAGCATGTTTGATTTATCTGTAATGGTTTCTTGGTTCATTAGCAACATGTGTGACTATTACAGTTGTTATAGCATCAAACCATTGATGTCTGCATGGGACGCAGGCCAAACTGGGGCAGGCACTTCAGAGGACAGTCATTGTGGGGGACCTTGGAAAGCCCAGCACACGCTGATGTCTGATTGCCCATCTAGACACAATGCCAGGTGTCACTCCTGTTTTTGTCTGTCATAAAATAGACAGATGTGGCTGTGATAAATTAGCCAGTGATATGAATCACAACCTTCACTCTTTATGTCAAGAGTGTATATAAGGCATAAGTTGGTTGCAGTCACCGATTACAAACCCCACAGTTTGGTGTTAATAAGCGCTATGCTGTGTGCATAGCCTGTTAGTCACCGTGTACATGTTGACTCAAACACATTTGTAGTTTCAGCCTTGCCTTACAGGCTTAAGTGTTGTTTATTCAGTGTATGCATTTAAATGACTGCTCAGTGTTCCTCACTGATACTGTGACAGTGAATTTGATTATGTTGCTTTTGGCTTTTGTTCTACGCTTAAACTATGTTGTCCCTTTGTTAGATTACTTAGGACAATATTAGTGAACTACAGCAGCTACTGTCAGTAATCACAAGGCGTGGTATTTCATTGGGTAACAATTGGAGTATATTGTGTTATAAAGGAAATATACGATGTATCACAAATTACATATTTATACATTACAGCATTATTTGTATTCATATCTTTGGAGTCTTTATAATGTAAGTCAGGATCTTGCCATTTATTACTCACATATGGTTTAGTAAGTATGTAGTCTTTCCAACCTAGCTGCGAAACAGTATTGTTTGTTGGGTTCTATAATAGTTCTAAATTAGTTTCGTTTGTTTTTGCATTTTATCAGTCAAGACAAAAAAGTTAAATAACACTGGGTGACTGCATTCTATGTAAAATTAAAAAAAAAATGTAAGTATTCTGTCTTTTTGTATTGAGTTATTCAATGAATTTAATTCATGGTTGGGTTTTTTTTTGCAGATTTACTTTGATATAAAACATATATTGAACCAGGAACAAATATTTTCACACTCAAAGTCAAACATTAATATGTTGGCCAATTGGTAAAAGGGTACCACTGAAAAAAGTAAAAAAAAAAAAAGCTGGTGGATAATTTGAATGCCTTTTAGATTTTTTTCGACTTGGTAATTATGTTCGATGACACCATTATATGAGTTATAACACTTCAGACATTGACATGTTGAATTTGAATTAGCTGAAAAGGCTGAATTTTCCTTAACCATCTGTGTAAGAAAACAATGGTCAGGCCATTTAAACAGCTCTAATTTTCCCTCCGTCGGCCTTTTCATCATTCTGTGAATACATTCTTGAGTCATTCCATTTAACAAAAGGGACGGTACACGCTAGGTGTCTACAGAAAAATATGTTTTAAAAAATTATATTAATTAAAAGCTTCAAATACTCCAGTTATTGAATTTGGGTGTTGTGCTGTGTTTTGATTCATTTAATGTATTTGTGGGTTTTTATATCAGGCTGCTTGAGGGAAGTTGCCAACTCCGGCGTACGGAATCGGTCATCATCGGCAGCGAAAGGACGAAAACAATGGTGGACGTGAAACAAAGTGGACTTGTGCTGCTGCTGCTGCTGCTGTATCCACGTGCGGTGGAAGATGTGATTAGTGTGGAATTGTATGCGAAAGGGAAGAAAAAAAACGTCAAATTCACTTACTTGATTAATGTAATTACAGCCTCGTTAATTGCCTGGAGTGGGAAGAAGGTGGGAAACTATGCTAGCCAAACAACTGTGTTTCCTGAGTTCAACCAAGTAAAGCTAGGGGCTGATTATTTTGACTGTGCCCTATTGCCTGGGTGTGGCTGTACTGGACTGGGATATGGTGGGATTTATGGGTGAATGTTAGGGAACCATGAATAAACTGAATGTATCACACAGTTTTGGGTATCTCTGTGGTATCTGGAAGGTATACGGAATGGGACCAGGGAGAGGTCACCTTGGTGGGCAAAATGTGGTCTGATCGAGCCATTGTCTTAGCAATGAAAATCAGCCGACGAATCGTTTTAGTAGCGGGCCGCGGCTGTGTGCTAACGATCGGCACTGGGTCCTCATCACCATGGCTACGGCGGGAGCCCAGAGGTGAGGTGGCAGCGGCCGCCGCGGGAGGACTGTTCGAGAGCAGAAGTGTCGCGTTTCATCATGTCCCGCACGTCGCCTGCCCCCAGGATGCTGCGGCTGCTGCCAGAAAGGCAGAAATGATGGAGGGAGACGTGAAACTGACTTCCTCCTTGTGTTGCTTTTTTTTTTCTTTAAATATCGATTTGTGCTTTGTTTTGCTGTTTCTGACCAGTTGCTCTGAATCCATGAATCTCCTCCCCGCGAAGCTGTCATGCCACAATGACTGTTTAGGTTCTTGTTTTGTATTTTATTTTATTTTATTTTTTTTTGTTTTGTTTTTCGGTAACTCTGTAAGTCACGTCAGGTTGCGTTTTGTAGAGAAATAATCGTGTGATGGCTGACAGGAGTGGATCGATCTGCCACCACAGTAACGCGCCCCCCCCCCCCCTTGATCCGGGGCCTGCATAGATTTGTTCTGTGAGTCCCTTGCAATAAGGACGGGAGGCCCACGTAGAGGCTGCCTGCTCCATCGACGGTCTCAAGCTGTGTCTCTCCGCACCCTTCCACCACATTCCCATCCCAGTTCAAAGGAACCCAGCTGTTGTGGGGACACGCTGGGCTTTCAAACACACATCCTGGGCAAATGCTTTCTCAGGGGGCGGGGGAAGGCCTAAGCTTATTTTCCCCTAGCTTGGATGTCTCTGGCTGTGGAGGCAAATCCCCCCTGTACCTTTCGCCCACTGTGTGCCATCTTCCTTTATTCTGATCTGGCAGAATCTACCACTGTATTAAATGGCCATGCCATTAATGCCTTGCATCGTGTTGTTTGTGGCGGTTAGGTGTGTACAAGCGGAAATCCGAGGGACAATGAGATTCCCCGGGGTGGCGGCCTTTCAGGATAAGTGTTCGGCGTGTGCCTCTCCCTGTCAGTCTCCACGCGCTTCTTTCAGATCACCATGGTGATGTCTACAAAATCGATGTCAGGTTTCAGAAACCTGGCAGCTGCGGCAAGGTATTCCATGCAGCCTCCGGAGGCCGCGCGTGCACTTTGGCGTTTTCTCTTCACCCTAATGTACTTTATTTCAGAAGAAATAGGATGAGAAAGGATAGCTCTGTGTAGTGGGTGTGCCTGCATTTATGGTGGTGTTTAACCTGTTTACCTTCTCTGTCGTCTTGGTGTGAGCAGTGGACTGAGGTTTGTGGCGACTTTGGGATGCCCTAATACTGGGCTGGACGATGCTGGCCCACCAAGCACAATTCCTGGGTTTGGTACAGAATTCACTTTAACGATGCCCCCATGATGTACAACCCCCGCAACCTGGGCCCTTGACTTCCTCAGTTGTACCCCCAAGATGGCAAGCTCAATGTCCTATACCAGCACTCCAGGTATTAGAGTCTTGTAGTCAAGCAAACTCTTGGCGAATTTCTCTCCAGGACGTGCGGAGGGGCAGAAGAGGGTCAGTGGGAGAGAAAATTATAAACTACCCATAAAAGTGCTGCAGCTACCCTCCGGTCAGCCCCCGTCGCATTTTAACGCTCTTTATTTGCGTCTCCACTTGATGCTTCGTTGCTGTCTCTCATCCGCAGCCGCACGCTGCTCACAGAGTCGTAAAAATGGCAGGCGGCACACAGGTGACAGATGAGAGGCACTCTCCATGCACTTCGCCCGCTTACCGGCGCGCCGCGCGTGTCGTCAGGGTTTCTGACTCTGAGCCACTCGTGTTCCCCCCCCCTCCCCACCAAAGCCATATGGCGGAGGGAGCTTGCAAGTCCTAGGGTTCCCGTAATGGCCTTGTAGTAATGAGAATGCATGACATCTTCTGGCACTTAAAGACCACCAGCCTCTCTCTTAAGAGCAGTTTGTCTCCTGGCAACATCTGGCAGTGCGTGGCGCAGTCCCAGCTTCGACCATTACGGAACGTCGCGAAAGCCGTTGCAGGTTATGGAAGTGCAGCTTTTTAGCTCTGCGTTTTCATGGGGGGGGGGGGGGGTTTATGAGATTGCATACTCTGCATTTCAGAGTCCCTCTGTCATGCAGGTACCATAGGTAGGGGATGAATACTGTTTCTGTCGTACAGAGATGCTTGCTTCCAGTTGACTGCCATTTTAGATGTTGTTAGAATACATTTACAGCGCCCATCACCGTGTGAAACCATGCGACTGCCGGTTGCCATTCCTGTAATTTTTCCTTCAGGGTGGTAAAACTTATTCCTTTTCGGAGAAGAATGCGTGCTCTTAGCTGTCCTGCTCCCACAAATAAAAGTTGCCTCCCTGTTAGTCATCAAATGATAGTTAAATAGTCTGACTAGGTGCTTGTTTGAAGCAGGCTATGGTGTGTTTACAAGGCGGAGTGATTTCATTCACCTTTAGCTCAAGTGGCTTTTCAGGGACCCGTATGGTTATCGTGTCCGGGTGCCCAACCACAGCACGACCTGCTGGCCGAAATTCTCCGCCTGAGAGCTACACAGAGTAACACAATTTCACACAGCATGCTGAAGGAGAGCACTGAAAGGGTGCTGTTTTTGTTTTTCAGTTTCATAACGTTGGTTACAGAATCTCAGTAAAGGTGAAAAACGTCTGACACTAGTTCTCTTGATTTCACCCTTTATATCAACAGTTTCCGTATGGTTGTATATTCTTTTTATACCCACTATATCCACAAAGGGATGCTCTAAAAGAAATAGATATTTCTGTATGTCAGTAGTAACAATGCTTGTTATTAAAATTATTCATGTATGAACTCAATGCTTATGAAGCATATACAAGTATAGAGTGGCAGGAGATTAAATTTATTCCCAGGACTACGGTGTGTCAAACAAACAGCAAGTAATGATAAAAACAGAGATTCACAATGAGTTTAAGAAGTGCAAGAACACAGGACACTGCCGAAGAAAGGGGGGCTGGACTTAGCACTGTATATTCAAGCTGCATTTATATAATCAACAGTAGTAAATAATAGAAGCACAGACCAGTACAAATAAATGCAGAGTCAGTGAACCAACAATAAATAGTTAGGATTTATAAGAATTTAAAAGAATGTAAAAGGATGTAAAAGAATTTAGCGATTCAGTGCCCCACCTCCTTTCTGTTATGCCTCTCAACTTCTCTGTCCCTTATTCCTTTTCTCTCCACTGCCCAGTCCATCCTCATCTGCCAACGCCAAGCCTGGGTCACCTCCTTGCTCTTTGCGCACTGGGGGCAGGGGGGGGGGGGGGGTGCT